>APFE030459433.1:217697-241819 GCA_000404065.3 Pinus taeda | reverse complement strand
CCAAAGGCTCAAAATGCATGCAAATTTTGACTTTCTACCCCTATTTTGAGTTGCAGAAAGCTGTCTTGGGAGAAATGACTTTTGAGGGGTCAAATCATCTCCAAATTCAAAAATTCTGGTGGGGTTGGAAGGTAGACTCGTAGACCTTTCCAACGAGCTATCTTTCACCTGATTTAGACACCGAGAAGGCCCTCAAACAGAGCTGTGAATGTGCACGACCAGTCAGAGTGATGTGCGCGACCTGTCAAGGAAATTTGCCTGTTTTGACCAGTTCGGCCAGCAAAACACTGTTTTCACCTTGGTTGACTTTTGAGGCATGTAAATGATGGATTTTTGTGTAATTTTCATGGCACTTAGATACTTTTAATCTCCTTGAACACTTCTAGAAGTTTCCTTGATGTAAATGGTAAATATTTAATGCATGGATAGGTTTCCTAAGTTTTAGAGGCAAGTTGTTTTGACTGCCTATTATCTAGTGCTTAGTTGGGAATTAGTTAAAACAGCTCCTAGGAAGCTGAGCTCGACCCCTAGAGGTGGGGAAAGGAGTTAGATCTTCTATATTATGCCTTCTCTTACTCATTTTCATAGTTGGACTCTTGAGGGAGAAGCTCCTATTGTATATTTCACTTGTATCTCTGCAATTTGAGGAAAAGGAAGACCAGGGTTTTGCAGACATCATTGGGATTCTTGTGGACTCTTGTGTTGATGGTGTGTTCTCTTATTGTAATTTTAAGTGTGTTTATGTGTTCCATCTCTTTCTTTACTGTAGCTTATTAAACAAATGAAGTGATAAAGTTTGAATTCATGCATGCCATGCTCAGCTTTCAAATTTGTTTAATGTTTATGTTTTCCACTGTCTAGAGAGGATTCAAAGTCATTGTTTGCCCTCTTTAGATTCTCTTTTTTCTTCCTTGATCATTCATCTCAGCCAAAGGCATTAGCGCAAACTCCTACCTTGCCCCAAAGACCCACCTGCAAAAACTGAGCTCAATCCCCGCACCCTGAATTGCACTCCCTCCAATTGCCACCAAAAACCCCAAAAACTTTAAATCAACCCTCCTTATCAGCTTACTAGCCTAATATCAGTGTTTCTAATTGGTCAACTCATCCTATTGAAAAATCCACTGAGTTTGACCGGAGAGAGCCTTCTCCTACCTCGTAGGGCTAGCTACGAGGCTGATTGAGATTTGTCTATCTCAGCCTAGGTGAAATTTCAAGTGCCAACACCCCGCACCCTTACTAGCAATGCAGCCAAGTGGTACATTTCTTTACCATGCGCATCAGTCAATATATTTGGCGCTTTAGCGGTGGAATTCTTAAAGCACTTTTAGCTACCCATCTGCTATGAAACTAGGAAAAAACTCCTTACTTCTTTACGCCAGGACACTGCCACCCACATCTATGATCATATCCATGAATGGAGACGTAGGCGGAGGTTATTCAAGCTCCCCTCTCAGACTATCTATTAACGAATTGGTTTTGCAAATATCTTCTCCCTCAAATGGCTAAAGATATTGCCTTAGGTGGTGTAGTCACGAAAGACCAATCCATTCATCATTCCCAAGACTTAGATTTGATTTATTCATAGTTTGGAACATTATACGATGTCATTCATAATGCCCCTAGAAACTCCAAAGCTCCGCAACTTAGCAACCTAGTGCGCACACTGTTGGTGTTATTGGCGCTACCTCCATGACTGTTGTAAAACAACTTAGCGATCACATTGCCCAGTTGTATGTTGACCCCTCTACCAAATCAACTCCTCTTCCTAACGTCATGATAGACTCTGTGAAATCTACACAAAAATGCGACGATAAGAACAAGAAGAATAAGAAAAAGACCGCTCCTTATGAAGAGTAGTCAACCAAGTAGTACAACCCGATGTAGAAAGCTGCTGCGCCTCCTAACGATGGAAAGGAAAAACCCAACAAATTCCCTTGCAAAATATGTGCGGAAGACCATATGACATATTGTTGTCTGCGTCTTCAAGAATGCACAGATTTCCTTGCTAAAAAGGACACTAGCCGGAGCCCTACGGTTCTAAACAACCCTTTCCCTGCTGAGCAAAAGAAACACCTTATTGCAAACCAATCCCAACCCCCGCAAGGGGGAAATGGTGGTTCACATCATCCTTCACCTGGTGAAGTACCATCTACCGTTTACACCTTTGAAACGATATATCTTCAAACAAGAGGCAAAACTTATGGAGCTCCAGTCGCTAATGCTAAGGAAGCCTCCTTGAGTCAAAACTACCGCCACCTAACGATCTTCATATAAAAGGGCCGATTGTTGATCTTGTGATTTTCCCCCCAAAAGGGGAACTTCATCACACAACGCATAATACATCTACATGTGCTACCTAGAACTAAATTATTGTAGAAGATTTGGTGCAAGCACCGTCAGCTATGTCGGCGTTCAAAGTATTACAAACCTGTCCAGCACAAAGAAAAGCTCGTCTTTCGACAATTGGTGGGGTCTACCATCAAGATTCCATGCTTGCAATTTTCGACATGGAAAAATGTAAACCTCCCCTTTCACACCAGCTTGCATTTCAGGTGAAAATATTTTTGAAAGGGTGAGGAGTACATAGAACTGTCATTGACGAAGGTGCCTCAACTTGCGTCATGTTGGCTCACTTTGGGTTCTCCAACCCTATCCCTGCCGTCGAATTCCCTTAAATCTTTCGACAGCCATACTTTCATCCCAAAAGGTTACCTGGCCAGGTACCCCATCACTTTGAGTGGGAAAATAGTAATGGTGGATATCGAAGTCGTGGATCGAAAACTCGACTATAATCTACTATTGGGTCGCAGTTGGACTTATGCCATGACCGCCATTGTGTCTACTGTCTTTCACATCATCCTATTTCCATTGGATGGAAGGATAGTCACAGTGGACCAACTATCCTTTTGCACCCCATATTACTCCCCGTTACCTAGCAGCTCTGTAACCTTAATGGGTGGTGTACTTGACTCTTAGGTTAGTATCAGTACTAGTTTATTGAAGGGCTCTTCCCTAATGGGTTGCTTTCCTCTCCCACCACTCGCGGTTCCACAAATGGTCTCTATGGTCTCATCTATTTCTCACGAACCGACTGATCCTTGGATCCTCCTGGCCACTTCAGACATTGACGCTTATGGAGAACAAATGCCGTTGTCACCAGTTGAATTTGCCTACCAAGCCATTCAATTTGCATCCAAATCTTTGGTCACTTTGGTCATGACCAACAGTACCATCTCCCCTCCAATAAAAGCTCCTTCTTACAATCTCATCAATCAAGTCCTACCTTCAGACGAAGTTATTCGAGAGATCATGTGTTTAGAAGAGCAACCTTGAGAGGACTCTCATTATTGTGTTTCGATATCTGATTTAGACGTGATGCCCATTCAAATCTTGTGTTTTGACGCATGTGAAATCATTCCCTCGCCTTATATAACTATGCAAACTCTGGATTCGGAAGGGAACATGGGAACAAAGACATTGCTTATCAATATTTCTGTCAAGACAGGCATTGTGGAAAACATCTAGGTTGGAGTCGATTTCACTCATGAGGAAATTGCAAGCTTCACTTGCCTTTTTAAGGAATTCTGCGATGTATTTTCTTGGCCTAACGAGGAAATGCCCGACATAGATCCATCTATTGTCAAGCATGAGGTCAAGGTATATGACAATGCTAAGCTTTTCCTCCAAAGGCTTCAACCAGTCCACTCCTACAAAACTGTAGCCATCAAGACACAAGTGTAAAAATTGTTAAGTGCTGGTTTCATCTACCCTATTCCCTTAACATAATGGGTTTCCAATCTGGTTCCTATAGACAAGAAACAAGGTCCCATATGTGTTTGTGTTGAATATTGAGACTTGAATGTTGTGTGTCCAAAGGATAATTATCCAACATCGTTCATTGACCAAATAATCGACGATTGTGTCGGTTGTGAATCCTTGTAAGTTATGGATAGTTTCTCAAGATATAACTAGATCACTATAAAACCGACAGACCAGCACAAAACTGCCTTCATTTTCCCTTGGGGAATCTTTGCATATCGAAAAATCCCATTCAGTTTAGAGAATGTTGGAGCAACATTTCAACGGGTCATGGATTACTCATTCCACGATTTTAGACATATTGTTCAAGCTTACTTGGACGACCTCCCAGTCCATTCCAAGAAGCGAGCTCAACACCTAGATCATTTATGAGAAATTTTTCTTAGGTGCAAGTTCTACAACATATGTCTGAATCTGCATAAGTGTGTTTTCCTTTTCGAGTCTAGATGCCTACTTGGTTTCATTGTCTCCAAGTCCGGGGTTAGGGTTGATCCTAACAAGGTAAAGGCAATTACTCAATTTCCCAACCACAATCCATTTTGCAGCTCCAACATTTGCAAGGGAAAGCAAACTTCTTACGATGGTTCATCATAAAATATGCCAAGTTGATGAAAGGATTTATGCACCTACTCAGGAAGGGAGTACCATACTTGTGGGATGATCAAGATCAATGATCATTTGAGGCCTTGAAAAAGGCAGTTATATCAGCCCCACTTCTAAGTGCTCCCAACTATTGGGGCGACTTTCTCCTCTACCTGGCAGCCTCGCCATCCTCTCTTGGAATGGTGTTGGTTCAAATGCATTTTGATATAAGTGAGCATGTGATCTATTATCTGTCAAAAGGCCTGGCTAGGCCCGAAGTCAGATATTCACATGTGCAAAAGCTATCCTTGGGAGTTGTCTTTGATGTTAATCGATTACGACATTATATACTGCTGCAACAGACTACTGTCATTGCTTTGGAGAAACCCATGAGACACATTTTGTCTTGTTAGGTCATTGGAGGAAAATATTCCAAATGGATATTTATCCTCCGACAATTTGATTTGGCTTTCACCACTGCCAAGGCAAAAGAATCAATATTCTTCGCCAAACTTTTGTCGGATGTTCCCATTGTCGATCCCAATGGGATAGCCCATGATCCTCTCCCAAATAAGGCTATCTATCTAATCGACTCTACTGACCCTTGGTACGGTGAAATTCTTGTCTACCTCCAAGCATAACATTTCCGCCCCGAAGTTTTGTTAGGTGACCATCGTCGCATCTGCCACCAAGTGCGGAACTATTTAGTGCTAAATGATACTTTATATCGTTGTGGCACTGATAGAATTCTTTGATGTTAACTCACTCATGAAGAGGCAGAACATGTTTTAAATGACTACCGTGCTGGGGCATATGGCGGTAATTTTTATGGTTGCTCATAAATTTTTACGCACAGGCTACTACTGGCCAACCTTGTTCGAAGATTGTGTCAAGGCTATCTGGAAGTGCCACCCTTGTGAAGTGTTTACAAAGAAAATGTGTGCTCCTCCAACCCTACTGCACCCGATTATCTCCGTCGGCCCCTTTTCCAAATGGGGGATAGACTTCGTCACTTGCAACCCCACATCTTCTGCCGGACACAACTACATTATTGTAATTGTGGATGATTGCACGAAATGGCCGAAACCCTTCCCACTTTCCGGGTCGATGGAGAAACCGTGGCACTATTCCTATTCAATCAGGTTATCTGTCACTTTGGTGTGCCCCACACGATTGTTGTGGACCATGGGTCTCATTTTCAGAATCATATGATGTCTGACTTAACATCGTTGCTCGGTTTTCGCTAGGACCAATTGTCCTACTACTACCCCCAATCTAATGGCCAAGTAGAAGTTGTTAATGGCGTCTTAAAGACCATGATCCATAGGTTAGTAGGGAATCACAAAATAATGTTATATCCTGGGCTGTGGGCATACCAAACTTCAGTAAAAACAATGACATGCTTTACACCTTTTCAACTAGCTTATGGCGTGGAAGCAATTTTACCTATTGAGTGTCAATTCCTTCCTTACAAATCACTGTTGAACTCTTGCCCCACACCATTGCCAAAGAAGAGTGCCTGCTATACCTCAATCAACTGGATGAATCTCGTCAAGATGCTGAATTGGCACTCGAAGCCCACAAGCACCGGGTCAAAGCCTAGTACGACAAAAAGGTCAAGTCTTGTTCTTACCAAAAGGGAGATCTTGTTTTACTCTATGATAAAAAACTTGACCTCTTGGGGGTAGGAACACTTCAACACTTATGGCTCGGTCCATATGTCTTCACGAAGGCCCTCTCAAAAAGGGCATATGAAATTCAGGACTGGGAAGGCATCCTGCTCGCTGAGCCCTGAAACAAGCTGTATCTGAAAAAGTATTATTCCTTTTACTGCACTAGGAATGTGCATTGTAATTTTATGTAATTATAAGTTTTTCTTCTTTTTGATCTGACTGGACATTTTTTGGTATCTTTTGAAATATTTGTCTCATACATATTTCGCATTGCGTAAACGTCTTCATTACCCTTAGCATACGTAGGATACGCGGATGGTGCCAGTCGTCACACACGAAACATTGCAGCAGCTGCTTGGGTCATTTAGACACCTGAGTCAGAACTGTTTTGTTCCGGTGGAGTCTTTCTTGGTACTTCTACCAACAATATTGCTGAGTACATGTCTGTAATTTCACTTCTCACTAAAGTGACATCTCGGGACATCTCCAATCTGGTGGTCAGGTTAGACTCTCATCTTGTCACTATGCAATTGACAAATCATTATCACATTCGTAATCCAACCTTGTTAAGTCATTATTTAAGGGTACGACTCTTGGAACATCAATTTGAGTTTATTACATATGAACACATTTCTCGAGAATAAAATATAGTTTCTGATTCATTGGAAAACTATGTGTTAGATTGGCATTTTTCTCATTTACTATAGATACATGTATGAAAGTAAATATTTACAAAGTTAAGAATTTACAAAAAAACACTTAAAAAACATTTTACATCATAAAATACCAAAATATCTGTCCACGCACACACACACACATATCAAATCCAGCGTTGTACATCAGAAAATTTCCCAAAACTTGGGTGTTTTTAAGTACAAAATGGCTACTAAGCCTAGCTATAAACACCTGCTGGCTATACCATGCTCCTGCTAACAGAGCCTACTGCTCATGAAAAGATAATACAACTCTAGCTATCCTCTGAAGAGGAACCAAAAACCACTCAGGCACACCAACTGTGTGTCACTGCATGTGAGCAGGAATCTCCCTCATATGAATGGGGGGAACACCCATACTCAGTCCTTCGAGGTTCCTCAGAATGTTGCGAAGACTCTAAGCATTACCCCCACCTTCAGGTAGTTGGCCACCTCGCATCACTTGGCGAGGCTCGTCTACAAGTCGCACCGGTGCCACATCTGTGTCAAGCAAAGAGCTTCATGTCAGTTCTTCTTCACCCATAAAATCAACAAAAACATAAAATAAACATTCAAAAGCTTAAAAATACTTTAAAGTACTCTCAATAAACCTTCTTACCTTGAGGCCTTTAATTTGTACCAGGCGACAAGATCAATTCAGGATCACCTGTGAAGTCCATGCCCTCACAGGCATAGTCATCTATCATCATGATTTGACCACTGATCTATTCGAAGAAATCCTCTTCAAAAAAATGTTAGATGGGTCCCCCTCTAGTGTGAGGATTGAGAGATTCCCATTACCTCTGCCTAGGCTCTCTCAGATACAGTGGACCTAAACTTATCCCTGGTCGCATAACTAGCACCCTCTCAATTATAAAGGATACAATAAGAGTACCGTACCCAAAAATTTGTTGGGTTTGGGTCTTACACGGAGTCAACTCTGCCTTCAACTGATGAAACACTGCCTCACACCAGTTGAATATCTACGGCTGGACACAATCAATGGCAAGAAATAGTTGGGCCTTTATCGTGACATGGGGACTTTTAGTCCCACCAAGCCCTCATAAACCTGGATCTGATCTGCTCTATAGGGACCCTGTTTCTCACAAGTTCACTCTCACGGATACAATAAGCTCAAAGTAGATCTAAAGTGGATCGAGGATCAGTTCTACCACCGGTCAAGTTTTCTCGTGCTCCTCTGCACGACAAACCTGTCAGAAAATGGATGTCATCTAGGTCAATTGCAAGCTCATGGTCCCCGATCCTGAACACCCCTTGGTGTTCATCCCAACGTTGAATGATCGAGCTCAAAAGTTCCTCCTAACCTTTCATCAGGTCCAGCCCATATTTCATCAAACCACATCGGTAAAATGCATGTATACAAGCTAAATCATTTTGTATAACTAATTCTTGTCGGTCATGGGCCCATTCTCTCCATAAACTAGTCATGATTGATCAAAATCTGCACAAATCAACTGAAAAATCAGTGCAAATGGGGAAAAAAATCTTGGGAAATCACTTTTTAGGGTTTTAGAGTGCCCCCTCATGCAATAATGCCCCGCTTTGTGGAAAACAGGGAGGACTAATGCCCTCCTCTAGGTCATAAAGAGCATTTAACGCTCCCTATAGACCTAGAAGGGGGGGTTAGTTGTAGTTAATGAACTAGGGCTTCCCAAATCTCTAAAATCCACCCCCATTGCAGCTGAAAAAGGTTAAATAATGCAAGATAAAGGTTTTTGTATCTACCTGGGACAGACGAAGTCGAGTGGTCGCCTGGATTGCCCGTAATTGTTCGTGGAAGATTTGCTCCTCTTTAGCTCCAAAACACTCTCACAACACTAAAATGATGCATATGGTGAAAGTGGGGGCTCAAAACCTCCCTTATAGTCACTTTGGAGGTATGACTTATCTTAATTGAAGTCATTAAAGTAGGAGTAGTTCATTTCCTATGATAGTTATCAAGCGCCACGTCCTCATATTATCAGAAATTACTCATGTTTTGATGAAAGGATTTTCAGGGTTGAATTGCAGAAATGAACGTGTTCGATTCTCAATGAGTGCTTTCTTTTATGGGATATTTTCTCACTCTTGAACTGAAAAATCCCCGAGTTTTTTTCATCAGGCTCGTTAAACTCCTACAACGACGATATGAGCGCTTTCTTTTTTGGGACTTTTTCTTGCTCTTAAATTGAAAAATCCTCGAGTTTTTTCCTTCTTCAGGCTTGTTAAACCTACGAAGAAGGAATGAGTAGTTATTTTACATATTTTTCCTTGCTCATTAAAATGAAAAAGATACCTCAATTTTTCTTCATTGGACTCGTTACAATTTGATGAAGATCTATTGATTTTGTCCTCGGGTGACTCATTAAAAATTCACGACGAATATTGAGTCTAATCCATCTCCTCATACTCGGAACAAAATGAGGAAAATATCTATTGAGCATAGGTTTATCTGTTTATCTAGAATCATTAGATTAAATTATGGAAAGGGAACCTTTTTGGGTATCCTATTAAACCTTTGTCACACCCAGTTAAAAGATATGACAAAGGGACCACCCTGGAGTCGTTCTTTACGATCTTTTCAGACTCTCGAAATTTGAAAAAACCACTGAGTTGTCTCGCCTCGACTCATTAAATTAAATAGATGAGGAATGGAGTCATTCTTTACGATCTTTTAATACTCTTGAAATATGAAAATACCAAGCAGTTTACCTATCTAGACTCATTAAACTAATCATATAAGGAAAATAGTCGCTCTTTACGATTTTTTCAGACTCTTAAAATATGAAAAGACCAATGAGTTTACCCATATGGACTCACTAAATTAATCAGATGGGGGAAGTGGACAATACAATTGCTTTGTGTTAGTATTTTGAAAAGATTTTTTTGGCAGCATTCACTCCCTTGAACATGGCACTCCCTCAGCAAAACCTTCCTTGTGAAGGCCTCTCAATATGAACCTTACCATCCTATGAGTTTAGCCTATATACCTCGATGTTCTTGCATCTCTGTATCCTGACTCTGTTTGGTGTTCATAAGTCTAGTGTTGCATGGTTAAAACCTTTATGTCGTGCCTTATTGTTCAACTGAAAACCTTTATCTTCTGTTTCCTCCATCAAACCATCAAGCATATTCTTCCATCATGCCCTCTGTCATTTTGACCCAATGCTCAAAAGATTCTTCAAAAAACAATCATTCTTGTCCCGTTTCATGTCAACTGATGTAGGACACGTTATTGCCTACCTTTTGACAGGTCTCTTCCTATTGATTTCAACACTCTATCTAGGAAGCAAACCTATAAACACTTCAATGCCTTGGAACTTGCATACATCAGTGGCAGGTTACCTTGCGTTTGGTTAGGAGTTTTCATTATTGGCTCCTGGTTAAACGATTCTACATGTTTTCGATGAAAAAACATTATTCACACTCGTTAGATTGTATTGTGCATCTTGGAGACCATCACCATTATCGGTGGCCATCCTTGCGTTTGTTAATGGTCTCCATTGTTGACTAGTAATAAGATGATTTCGTACATGTGTCGACCTCAATGCCTTTATTCACATGTATCAAAGTATGTTGTTATAGTGAAATGGAAATCAAGACCTTGGATAGAGGCTTACATTAATCAGCCTTGTTTCCTCTCCCAAATTGCATTTATTGTTTTGTGGAGACAACTCATCAGAATGATCTTATTATGACACGGGTTCCGCATTGTGCTTATCAGTGGCCACGATCGTCATATCTCTTTATTGATAAATCACTCTGACATAGCTACTAAGTGTGGGAATTCCTGACTCAAGACATGATTTTAGATTTTTTATATATGTTTTATATCAGGTTTCTCGTATTTCCGAAGCTTCGATCCTCTATCTCTTTTTTCCAAAAGAAAATGACAACTATATATAAAGTGTTTCGGCTATTGTCTCTGCCTATGATATCACACTTTAAGGGGCATATGTTACGCAGGAACATGACCTCCTCATCAGCTCAGAGGAGAAGAGCAAGATGACTGAAGGACTGACCAAGTTCACAGGCCCATTTGTCAAGCTAATGTTGTCTAAGAACTAGCAACCTACTTTATAAAGATTCCTAGCAAGGCCTAGGGTACATTAGTGCCTAGGGTAACTCTGTTTGTTACCTCGGGAAGGGCGTTACTCAACCTAAATGAGTTTCTATGGGTAAAAGGAACAAGTTGACTGAGAAATATCCTGAGATTATCTCCTATGTCAGCTCACAAAAGCTGGGAAACATCAAAACTCAACCTGTTTGGAGGAATTACTAATTCCTAATGGAGTCTACAAACAAGAAAGAGCACAAAAGATGGAAACATCACTGCTTTTTCCTACTGGAACTCATGAAGTATTTGGCAAGGCTTATCCTCTCATGCTATATATGTGAGGCTAGGGCCATTGTGGAAAGGGTTGAAACATTTGAAAGGATTGCCTATTTGATTATCGAGACTAGTCTCTGACTAAGGCATTTGCAAGAGGTTAAGAAGGGAGAGAGAGAGAGGAGCTGGAGGAGTAAGGGAAGGCTGATACAAATGATTGTTGTAATCACCCTTTTCTACATTAATATAGAACCGCAATTGTGTTGTCCAATCTGCAGCGTTGGTAGTGTAATCCGTTTACATATTTATGCAATGTCGTTATTATGAGTGTTTTAGATAAATGTAATTAGATATCTTTATATGTTAACGCATTGTTTGTTAAAGTTATATGTTGTGATATTACGCTTGTCTCATCTATGTGTAGGTTTTGATCTAGAGCTAGCTAAGGGGTCTTCCACCTTGCTACTTTGCGCTCTCCAGTGACACCACACTAAGACTTGAGGTAATAAGTCCTTCTTCTTGTTTTGATTCTCATTTGTTTAACATAGATATGCATGCATCATTGTGACAACTGCAGCTAATCTTACAGTCTGCCAAGGATCCTGAGAAGATCCTTGAGGGTTTCTACATCACCAAACACCCATGCATTAATCCCTATAGCAGAATTGGCGACTCCACTGGGGACTACACTTAGTTCCTGGTTTTCTCCTAGAAAGTTCCCAGATCTCTCTTTCTTCCAGGCCTTCCTGTACTTCTTCATCCCCTTTCTGACCACTCAGGACTATATAACACCCTTCTCTCAGTGCTCAACCCTAAATCTAATCCCCATAGCCTTCTTTTTGAGCCTTTTTCCTCACTAACGCTGTCTGCTAGTGTAAGAAATGCTTTATAAAGCATTGTGGCCTCACACACTGTGTGTTAATGTAGCCAGTAACTCTCTGTACCCTCTGTTACAGAGTGTTAGCCATCCATTTCTTGATAAACATACTGCTATGTGACGTCATGGGTTGGGAAATCTGTTTGTAGACTGATCAGGGATGTGCGGCTATGCTTGTTTGATTGATCTGTCTCCTGAACAAACTTTTTTTTTAAGAAAATAAATTTACTTCTTAAAGTTTTTTTCATAAAAGAAAAAAAATATAAAATTTTTACTGTTTTCTACTTAGTTGGTTAGATATGCATTTATTTGGTTTCAAAAATTGTTAGTGAGCATTGTTAGTTTTGTCGGTTGTGCTTGTGTTTTATTGAACTGGATGCATGGTATATATATTGATGTATAAATGTCTCTTCCTTTGTAGAAGAAACTTATTCATCGAAAGCAAAATTTACAAGCATTGTTTTTGCATGATTTGAGTTAGAGTCCCACATAACTTCATACGTCAACACCCCCACCGAAGACTTTAACAAAGTACATTTAAAATTTACCTAATAAAATCTATCAACAACCCTTTTTTGAGTAAACACACATTAGCTTAGGTTAGGATCTCGGGTTAGTCAGTGGTCAATTAATTGCCCAAGATCATACCCCGAAATTAGTGTCATTAATGAGGGAAATCCTTTTGCACTCATACTATCTGGGACCACTCCAGTAAAAGTGGAGGTAAATACGAGACAACATTAGACTGTAAATGAAGGTATCCCACCTTCGCTTACATCTCCTTTGGGTATTCTGTGTATCGGGGATCCCGTCGTGGATATCAGAGCTAAGTCGGGGACTTCGATATCTTGCCCACACAACGTATTGTCTGCGACTATGTTCCCCCTGGTAGTGTCTATGATTTTAGGTAACCATAGTGGCCATACTTTTAGGGAAAAACACAAGGTGACTGGGGCGGACTGCCCTGGTACCTAACACAGAAAAACCTACTCTGTCTTTGGTATTTTGGAGGGTGCTCATCTTCATGAGAGTACTTTGCCCCTTAATTTGAGGTTCGGGTGAAGCTCAAGAGTAATCGTAATTGTACATTTGGCCAAATCTCTCTTTTATCCGTTGTGATATTGGGTTTCATCTCCAACGAATAGTGGTTATCAGACAAGATCATACCCTCTGCTTTTTCATTTATTTCTTTAGTGTATTTTTATTTTTATTTTTTAAGTGCCAGATTGTTATCATTGAGACTTTAATAAATATCACTGTAAAATCTATTGATAAACTTTATCCATCACCGTGGCTACATATGGCCCTCGTTGTCAATCTAGACTGTTGTTAGGTCTTCCCCCACTCATTGTGGAGGATCCGATGAGCCCCATTGAACCGAATTACCATCTTCGGGCAATCAGTCTCCATTATCTAACACTGAATCAATTTGGACATCCTATGATTCAAGCTTACTGTAAGCTTTATTTACTGAAGGTTTCAGTCCTCCATACAATTCTTCGATAATGAATCTATTGAGACCACTCTTGATTTTGATTGCATTCATGAAGGAGTATATATAGCCAAGGGGGTATACCTGACCCTTGTGACTCTTCAACTTCCCTCATGAATGTTTGACTTCCTATGAATTTTCGACTTTACATGACTCTTCGACTTCATATGTGGATCTCTTTAACTTCCACTTTACATTACATTGATTACAACAAGTATGACCATAGTAGTGATGTGGCCGAGACAACTCATGACACAACTCGACATGACACTGCTAACATGTACTAGCTGACTGTGGTGTCTGTGTCGAGTTGTTGTGCTATTGAGTGATGATATGCTCTCATTGTAACATGTCTTCACCTTCGCATGGAAAAGTGTGTAGGGTCTTTGATGGTCTTGATATTTGCATGATGGTGCATGTGAATGTTCCCCTTTTGCTCGCTTTCTCGATGTGCTTCATGTGTTCATTTGACCACAAGCAAGTCTTCTAGCATGCACCTCTTTTCCATCCTGTTCGTTGTTGCACCATTTTTCATCGATGTACCTATTCTTGCAATCACTCATGACGAGACGACATCAAATCCAAAAAATCTCCTAGTCTATCATGATGCATTGTTTTCCATTTCAGTGTAGGTGACCGAGAGAGGGACAAGGCACTGAGACTGCGAGAGCAAAGTACAGGTCAAGATGCGAGGCTCTAAAGCACTATCGGGAAAAAATGCGCAACTGTCACTGGGAGACAGATTTTCGCAATCTGAGACAATAGTGACAACTACGGGGTAGAACCCAGCTGGGAGGTAGAACTACACAATTTCCCAAGGGAGCACTAGGAAGGTCATCCAGTTGGGATCTGCGCAATTTCTCCAGGGAAAGACAATGTGGGCAGCAAGAGGCACTGGCAGAAAAATATGCGCAATTTTCTAGAGGAGCACAAAGTTGGGCTACGGGAGCTACTAGTCAAAATTGCACAATCTTGAGAGACAATCTGGGCCCAGACAATTTTGCGCAGTTTCTGAGTTGGTTGTAGAGCGGGGAAGAAGGGTTGGACAAAATAGCTTTGCACAATTCCTGAGCTGGTTACAGATCAGGGAAGAAAGGCTGGACATGACAACTCTGCGCAATTCCTGAGCTGGTTGCAGAGCGGGGAAGAAGGGCTGTCAGGGCAAGAGAACTCTACACAATTTTGGAGATCAGTACAACCCTGGGTCACAACTCAAGTCATTTCTTTTGGTTGACCAGCGGGAGGCTTGATGGGAGGTCTTGCGGGAAGTGCAAACTGGATCGACTTCTAGGAAAACTTCTATGCAGTTCTGGGAGTTAGTTAGCTGGATCATCTCTAGAATTTCATAGAGCAGGCTGCTCAGAGGACAACCTCAAGCTCTGCGCAGTTCTGGGCATTAGTGCAAGGTCACTGAGATTGGGTCTAGTTGACGGAGGGTTGTTCGGTCAAAATATTTTTAGGAAAATTGGCTAAGTGTGAAAGAAAGTGTACTCATGCATACATGAAAATGTGATCACACACTTAGCATGAATTGACGTCAAGACACCTCAAACCAACAAGAAAAAATGTGCTAAGTGAGACTGAATCGGCGGTTGAGAGTGACAAGTGTGAAAATTGAAATATGTCTTCAAACGACCATGATGACACTTTCACGACAGTGTGTACAACTTTGTATGTGAGTGCAACTGATGTCGATAGAGCGAAAACAACTCGTACACACAAAGCCAAACATTCAAAAATGCTAGAAGAAACTCGCAAGCATGACATATAAATCAACATGCCAAAGAAGACAGATGGTCAAACAAGCGAAAAGGAAGCAAGACACGTAGAGGAAACACATGAAATGATTTTGTGCTTGCAAACATGTATGTTATCAAAGACAAAATGATATGACAATGACAAGTAGTCCTTCAAGCTTCACTAAGATATGTACTTCAAAAGATATTCTTTACTTACCATACTTACCCTCGAGATTATCATGCATCTGACAAAGTTTGCATGAGGTCCTGATCATAACTTGGTTTCTTGTTCCTTCTCCTCAACCCATTGAGAGTGATCTAGCATGTCATATTTTCTTGTAATCACTGAGAGATAGATTTGCACAGTTTCAGCAGTTAGTGGCTTCTACCAGGATGATCTGCACAGTTTTCCAGAGTGAGGTTGGCTGCCTACTGTGCACAATTTTTGAGTGCAAGACAGATTGGACAGCTAGGACAACATTGTGCAATTTTGACATACAAGACACTGCTGTGGGATTGTTCCTGGGAGGACACCTTTGTGCAGTTTCCAAATGCAGGGCAGCTAGACTGCTTTGTGCATTTTTGGAGAGTAGTGTTGGTTTCCTGACTGCTCTGCACATTTTTGGAGAGAAGTGTTGGCTAGGTAGTTGAGGGACAACACTGCATAGTTTCTGAAGACAGTGGGTTCCGGCTGGGGGATGGACATTGGAGGAAACCATTACACAATTTTGGATGCCAAGGGAGGTTTGGGTCTCTACGGACTACGTAGTTCCAGTAGGAAAGAAAACAAACTTGAGGGTTTTAGAAGCAAAGTGCATAGTTTTGGGAAGCTAGATGAGGCTAGGTTGCTTGGGAAATTAGCTAAGTGTGAGATCAAGGAACAAATGTAAACAATGATAGGACCCGACTATGATCACACATGAACACTTAGTGATACAACGTAGACCATCCAAAATTTATAAAATATGCTTTGCTTGATGCAACAACCTTTGCAACAAGAGTGCGTGAAGTGAGTGTGAAACATGTCTATGTAATGAAAGCAACTCCTACGCACAAGATTTCCCTTGAAGAAAAACAACATTCCCTTTGCTTGACAAACAACAATCCCTATGCCCAAAGATGACACATGCTGCAGAAATATGAGAACATGAACAACTCTTAAGATCAAGGAGGGGATCTTGAGATCATTAGCTTACCAACAAGTGACTAAGGAACGATCGATCGCAGGATCCAAGGTAGGCGTAGGTGAGCCAAAATTTTGGAGTGTGGTTGTAGCCTTACAACAACTCCGTAACTCCAAATTTATTAAAACTCAAAACATAATTTCAATTTCTTTTTGAGTATTGAAAAATTGTCTCAAAATTTAGGTATGAGAAATTAGAAATTCTAATGATATTTGATAGCCAAAATACCCAAATATTAACATTTTATGGTTAAATTCCAACACTAAATTACAAATAAAATGTTTAAAATTCAATTGTTCTTGTTAATATCCTTAAGGATAGAGTAGTGTTGGAATTTTCTATACCCGATACTTTTCAAACTAATTTTGTTAGTGTCTTGAGTTTTTATAATATTCTTCCCCACATAACATTTTTCTTAAAAACACACCCTTCAATAATGAAGTTTTGTTTAAAAAAATACCCTATGATAATGTAGTTTAGTTAAAATGTTTAACTTTTGAAAATCAAGAGGCACAAAAACCCTTATCCTAGTGTCCCTCATAACAACTGACTCCTTACTTTAGAAATGGAGATATCCACATGCACATAGAATGGAACAAGGCAACTTGGTGATAGTAACACTAGTTAGAAAACAAAAACAACAATGATCGTACACTTATTATTATAATTATTAGTCTAATGTATATGTATGGCCATGATTCATCTATAATTATTACTTTAATTATGAATAAGGCCATACTTTTTAATATTTTATTGCATTACTAGGTATGGATAAGTTTGATCTAGTCAAATTTGACATATTGATGCAGAGGGTCCCCATGGACCTACACACAAAGAACTCACGCTCTTCCTGCATGGTGCACAACTACTTGTGTGCTAATGCAATGGAATTTAAAACTAACACATACAACAAGGAAATTGAGAAATTCACATAAGATAAGATAAGGAAAGACAACATACTTTCATTCTTCTCACAAACAAATCAAAATTGTTGATACATATCATATTACAACTCTATCTTGTGTTATGCCTCAATGTATGTCACGTGTGTCTCACACCAGGCTCCAAAAATTTGTTCCCTCTCCTATGTTCCAGCTGTTCAAACTTCATGAGCTCCTTCTATCAAAATCTCACTAGCTCTTCATATTTCTAATGCTCTACTGTCTTCTCATCTCTCTCTCATTCACAGATGCTCTTATGTTCACAACTACTCGACTCTATTTTTACTTTGATCGCAACTTATCTTAAATTATGGTTATAAGGTTTAACATCATAGTCATTTGGTTTGCTGAGTCGTTTCCTAGTCATATCATATTGTGAATGTTGAACAACCATGGTGGTTTGACTCCCTGGCCAATCATTACTTCTTTTTATAGTTCCTCTCATATAATTACTTATTCACACTGTCATTCCATTGATTCACCACAATCCCCCTGAGACACTTGAAACCATCGTACGATCATGCTTAGTATAAATTTAGCACAAAATCAACATCGGGTTTGTAGTAACATAATAATAGTACCTGTTACAACAACAATCTTGTAGCAATGTAACAATGAGTTGGTGTTGTAGAAAGGGTGCTACAACAATGGTATTACAACAACAATATTGCATCGGGGGTGTTACAACAATGGTGTTGCAACAAAGGTGTTATAGCAACAATGTTGTAGTAGAGGTGTTACAAAAACAGATTTAAAGCGTCAATGTTGTTGAAAAACCATTTTTGAATGGATGTTGCATACAAGTCCTTCATACATTCCATGCTCACAACTTCAACTGACAAAGTATTCAACAACATTATCATCTGACTTAACAAATCTACGACATTATTCAATTTTACAAACCTACATTTAAAAACAAATGTGTAACATTACAAAAATTATATTCATTTGGAATGTTTTTTATTCAACTGACCTTGATTGTTGATGTCTTGTAATGCCTTATGATCAGTAAATAAGACAAAATCCTTTGGAAGAAATTATTGTCACCATTTCTTCAAATATTGTACAATAGCAAAGAACTCATGATCATAAATTGAGTACTTCTTCTTGGCATCATTCAACATCTTGCTAAATAATGAAAAAGACATTCATTTTTTACTCAAAACTACTCCAATTACTTAACCACTGACATCACAGTCCACTTGAAGCGCCTTATTAAAATATGTAAGCACCATAACTAGATTTTCAATTACCACCTTCTTTAATTTCTCAAAGGATTTCATGGCCCCTATTTTCCATTGGAAATTGCCTTCATAAATTTTGTAAGTGGTGCACAAATCTCACTAAAATTTTAAAGAGATTTCATGTAAAAGCTTGCTAAACTATTAAATATTCTCACATCAAAGGCACACTCAGGTTTTGGCTAATCCAAAATGGCCTTTACCTTTCCAAGATCCATCTTCAATTCTTCCTTGTAAATCAAAAATCCCAAGTACACTAATTGATCCTTTAGGAACATGCACTTCCTCAAATTTATCAATATTTTATGTTGCCTCAAGCATTGGAATACCTTTCTCACATGCTTCAGACGTTATTTCTTGGTCTTATTGAATACCAAAATGTCATCCAAGTATATATAACAACAAACTTCCTTGAAAATGGTTGCAAAACTTCATTCATAAGTCTCATGATTGTGCTAGGGACATTGGTTAATACAAATGGAATAATCATCCATTAAATAAATCCATAATTTGTCTTAAATGCTATCTTTCATTCATTACCTTCCCTAATCCAAATTCAATGATATCCACTCCATTGTCACTTACTGCAAAATATGTTTTTAGCTGTTTAAAGTGCAAAAGAGCATAGACGTTTGTAGCCAACTTCTAAGTCACAAAATCACTCAAATATAAGTAGGACCCACTCCATTGGAAAGTTCTCTGACCAAGCTTTCCAATAGTATGTGGAAGTCCAAAAATGGACTCCTGGATTAGAAGATATGGCCTATTGAAGTTCAGCGTTTTGTTGCCTTTGAAATGAAGGAGAAGAGCATATCGGAGGTTTAGGAGCATATCACAAATCGCATATCAGAGGATCAGATGGCATCACACATCAGAGATCAGAGGTCCATGGAACATAGTATATCAATGATCAGAGGTATGGGGTGAATCGACGATCAGTGATCACAATAGTGAAAACATGTCGCAAATCGGAAATCGATGATCTTAAAGTGACCACTATAAAGGAATTGCGGGAAAAGAACGCTGATAGTGTAAATTGTTGGGGGATGCCTAGAAGTGTTTAACAAAGGAACTTAGTTACAAAAATAGAAGAGGACATGCCTTTTCTCTCTCCTTTGGAGGGCCACGTGGCAAAATACCATTGGTCCCGATAAAGCCACGTGGAGTTTGACGTCATCATGATGTGGCGGTATGGAGGACATGTGGCATGTAGATCTCGCATTTTCATGTGTTCAAAGAGGGATAAATAGGGTGACACGTGTCACCACTCATGAGGTGCCATGTGGCAAAGGATGACATCAGATCAATGATCGGTGAAATTAAAATGTTGCAACTCCATAGTTAAATCCCCAATTGGAAATTGACGATAAGAGAGCTCCGATGTGGGGTTGACCCATGGTCACAAATAGTTTGGATAACCCAAGGTGAAGCTGGAGGCCGAGCACCAAAGGCCTATCGCAATTAGAAATTGCAAGCATGTCGCGTCTCCAAAGTAAAATCCCCGACTGGAAACCTCTGATGTAGAGGAGCTTTGATATATTGGGCTAGTGCATGGTCACTAGAGCAACTCAAAGGAATTGGGTGCTAATCTATTTACAAAGGAAAAAGGCCCCCAAGATATTAACAAAAGGCCCTAGCACCTTAGGGCTAAGCACTTGGTCATAGCCCCCAGTCATATGAAGAGAATTATAGAGAGGCGCTAAAACAAAGGGAGCCAAAGATCCTGGAACTCGCCTGTTTTATAATGTTTTTAAGTGCAAAGGGCCAAAAACGAGAACCCCCGATTTAGCGTTAAGGCAATATTACTGGGCATATCATGGCTCTGATAGTGTTATACATGAAGTCTAGAGTGATAAATGAGTTGGCAGTTTGATTCCATAATACCACTAAGGCCATCAACATTGATCGCTCTCAGTTCTAGAAAATGGGAAATTCATTTAGTTCAAGCGGTTAAAGGTGAAAATGATGGGAACCAACTGATTAGGTGCTCAGTGTTTAGCTCAAAAATCAAAGTTCTCATATTGGCTCGAAAATTGTATGAGTGCGTCCATCTCGTCAACATGATCACAACGCAATTCGTTTAATCGAAAACAGAGTCTGGATGAAGGAGAAAAAGCATGTTGTTTGTTTTCCTAAATAGCTAAAAAAATTGCAGAATGGGACAAAATGATGACATGGCAGTCTAGTCAGCAAGAGGAATATTCTTTAGTTTTCACCCAATGGGGCTGTGACAAGTGTCACCTCTAGATTCACGAGTGTGGTTGTGTGAAAGGAAAATTTCTTAGTTGGCTCCAAGGTGGAATTCGAATTTGTTTTTATTTAAATATTATTATATATTATATATAGTTATTATTCATATTATATAGATTTTAACTATATATATAGTAGTTTTTTTGTTTTTTGTTTTTTTTTTTTGTTTTTTTGTTTTTTTTGTTTTTTTTTTTGTTTTTTGTTTTTTTTTTTTTTTGTTTTTTGTTTTTTTTTGTTTTTTTTTTTGTTGTTTTATTTTTTTTTGTTTTTGTTTTGTTTTGTTTTGTTGTTTTTTTTTTTTTTTTTTTTTTTTTTTTTTTTTTTTTTTTTTTTTTTTTTTTTCTGCAATGTTTTAGAAGCTACAAAAAAAACCCGTCTGAGCTGAAATCATTATGAACTTCAGGTCTGAATTTTAGAGCTTGTCTCACTATATTTGCGGAGATATGACATGAAGAAGTTAGGGTTTTTGCACACTCCTGAATTACATTCCAAATAGGTGACTCGGGGAAAATCGTCATAACTTTTGTTTTGAGCATCAGATTGTAATTTCAAAAGAAGTTTCAAAAAGAGGACGACTAGTAGTTTTCTATGTATCAGTTTTAGGTACTAAGGTTGAAAGAGTGACACGTGGCATGTCGTACAAGTTCACTCTATTGAACTAGTCTATAATCAAGTCATCGTGGGAGATTTGGCATAACTCTTCCTTGGAGAATCCAATCTTGATTAGACTTGAGGGGTTAGAAAGAGGACTCAAAGGGATACTGTAGGATGTGATTTTAGATATTTAAGATCCGAAGTTACAAAGATACAATAGATTCAATATCGAGCTCTTACAAAGTGAAAAAAAGGTGTGTAGGTTTTTTTTGTTTTTGTTTTTTTATAATTTTGCTTAAGATTGGTTTGAAAAATTAGTTTCAAGGAATTCAAAGGGAATAGTGAAGAATTATTAGCATTAACTAATGCCTCGAAGAAAAAAAATGGAAACACCAAGTAAGAAACCTAAAAGCTCTAGCATGACTCGTGAAGAAGAGGAAGAAATGCAACTTGATATATCAAAATTACAAGATCAAGTACAACAAATTTCACTCTCACTAAAGGTAAATGAAGCCAAGATGAATGGCATGGAAGCTAATATGAATGGAATGCAAGTTAAGATGGATGGCGTGGAAACTAATATGAATGGCATACAAGTTAAGATGGATGGCGTGGAAGCTAATATGATTGGCATGCAAGTTAAGATGGATGGCGTGGAAGCTAAGATGGATGGCATGGACGCTAAGATGAATGGCATGGACGATAAGATGGAAGAATTGAAGATAAATTTGAATAAGTTGCTACAAGAAATGGTCACTAATGGTGAAAGGGTAGTAAAGGAAACTCATGATGAGATCAAAATAAATTTTAATCATGATTTCATAGACTCTAATGTTGGATTGAAGACCCACCATGTTCTAAAAATCGATATGACGAAGTTTGATAGCAAGGATCCTCGAACATGGATACTACAGATGGAGCAATTTTTGGATCTCCATAATGTGCAAAACACACAAAAGGTACGTACTGCAACTTTATATTTGGAACCAAATCAGTTTGTATGGTATTGATAGCTTTGCTCTCATAAACAAATTGTCACTTGGGAAACTTTTACGGAATAAATGGTAGCACATTATGAGGATACAAAAAGCAACACCTTTTTTAGCCAATTGATAAATCTCAAACAAAAGGGTTCAAAGATGGAGCACATTGAGGACTTCCAAAAATTGAACATAAGGGTAAAAGATATTACAGAGGAGCATAGGATTGATGTATTCATAGGGACTTTAAAGGATAATATCCAACATGAGGTTTGCCTTTGGGAAGTTGATTCATTGGAGAAGGCATTCAGGTTAGCAAGAAAAATGGAAAGAAAAATGATGGCAACCAAGAAGCCTACCACTCACAACTATAAAGATGGAAGTGTTGTTACCCCTAGCCTTCCATAACCTACAAGGTTGACACCACAACAATTGGAAGAAGAAAGTGCAAAAGGGCTTTGTTACAGTTGTGATAGCAAATACACTATAGGTCATAAGTGTGCTAAGAAGAAATTATTCTACATAGAATGTGAAAAGGAAAGAAAAGGAACAAGAAATGTCAAAAGAAGAGGATATAATCCAGGAACAAACCCTAGATAAAGAAGAAATAAAGCTGACCATATCTTGTAATGCATTGGCTGAAATTACCACTCCTCAAACTATCAAGATAGAAGGACATATCGAGAAGAAAAAGGTAATAGTGTTGATTGATTCGGGAAGTACCCATAATTTTATTCATTATAAGATAGAAAAGGAATTGAATTGCTTCCTATATCCAACACCACAATTTCAAGTGATGATTACAAGTGGAGGAACCATAAATTGCTCTAAAAAGTGCCATAATATCAAGCTATCCATGGGAGAATATGTATTGAATAGCCCAATGCTTTCCATTCAATTGGGTGGTGCTGATGTTGTACTAGGAGTCCAATGGCTACAATCCTTGAGTACAATAGATTTTAATTTTCAAGAACTTTTCATGAAATTTTGTGCGGAAGGAAAGGAAGTTGAATTAAGGGGTATTGTAGGGAAACCAGGAAAGATAATCAGCTCTAATGGTATGACAAAGCTTCTAAAGAAGGAACAACGAGGTGTAATTGCACAATTATGTTCGCTAGAGGTTCCCACATCGAAATCATCTATTTCTCTAGATTTCCAAAAAGTCTTGGACAATCATTCCAAGGTATTTGAGACTCCCAAAGGTCTCTAACCTCTTCATGATCATGATCATGCTATTCATTTGATTCTAGGAAGTGTTCCTCCAAACATCAGGCTGTATAGATACCCCTATGCCCAAAAAAGTGAAATTGAACATATGGTTGCAGAAATGCTAGAGGCTGGTATAATTCAACCTAGTCGAAGTTCTTTCTCTGCTTTAGTAGTATTGGTCCACAAGAACGATGGATCATGGTGCATGTGTTCGGATTATAGGGAGCTCAACAAGCTCACTATTAAAGATAAATTTCCCATTCCTGTCATCGATGAATTATTGGATGAATTGCATGGATCCATTTACTTCACCAAGTTGGATCTTCGTTCAAGATATCATCAAATCAGAATGAAGACTGAAGACATTTGAAAAAAAAAAATTAGAACTCATGAGGGTCATTATGAATTTTTCGTCATGCCTTTTAGCCTTAGTAATGTACCTTCTACATTTCAAGGTTTGATGAATTCTATTTTCAAACCCTTCCTTAGAAAATTTGTGTTAGTATTTTTTTATGA
>APFE030459433.1:199701-211113 GCA_000404065.3 Pinus taeda | reverse complement strand
TGTTGGGTTATGACTTTGAAATCATCTACAAAAAAGGGAAGCAAAATGTTGTGGCATATGCACTCTCAAGAAAGGATGAGGATGTGGAAGCATTTCTTTGTGCCATTTCTATTATCCAATTAGATAAGATAAACAAAGAAATGGATGAATGGAAGAATGACGAGGAAGTATGGGCACCCATTCAAAAGATACAACAAGATCCTAGTACATCTGATACATTTATCTAGAAAAATGATTCGTTATGGTACAGGGATAGGTTATACCTCTGTAAGAATTCCCAACTCAAACAAAATATGCTTAGGGAATTGCACACCTCTCCCTTAGGAGGGCACTAAGGATTTCTAAAATATTACCACAGGGTTAAGAAGGATTTTTTTTGGGATGGCCTTAAATCAGATATTCAAAAGTTTGTGGCGGAATGTTTGGTTTGCCAACAAAATAAAGTTGAAACAATTAAGACTCTAGGACTATTACAACCTTTAACCATTCCAAACCAACGTTGGGAGGAGATTTTAATGGATTTTATCACAGGTTTACCTAAGTCTAAAGGAAAGAGTGTTATCATGGTGGTAGTTGACAAACTTACCAAGTATGCACACTTTTGTGCATCATCTCATCCATTTAAAGTGAGTACAGTTTCTACTGCATTTATGGAAACAATTCAAAAGCTACATGGAAACCCAAAGATTGTTGTAAGTGACAGAGATTCCATTTTCACTGGAAATTTTTGGACATAATTATTTTCTTGTCTTGGTACTCAGTTAGCTCATAGCTCATATTGTCATCCTCAATTTGATGGGCAAATCGAGATAGTAAACAAATGTTTGGAAGGATATCTTTGTTGCTTTGTATTTGATAAACAGACACAATGGGTTAAATGGTTGCCTCTGGCTAAATGGTGGTATAACACTTCTTCCACACTACAACAAACATGACCCCATCTTTGGCACTTTATGGATATCATCCACCATCCATCACATCATATTTAAGAGAACATTCTAAGGTTCAAGCAGTGGAAGATCACATTGAGCATTAGAAACAAGTTCTCCAACTCTTAAAGGATAACCTCACCTTGGCACAAAATAGAATGAAACAACAAGAAGATCAACATCACAAAGAAATAAGTTTTGATGTAGGTGATTGGGTATTCCTACGGCTACAACCATATAAACAAATGTACCTCAAGCAAGCTAATAAGGATAAAAAATTATCACCAATGTATTATGGTCTGTACAAGGTGTTGCAAAACATAAGTACTATGGCATACAAATTGGAGCTTCCCGTGGCTTCTCGAGTGCACCCAGTTTTCCATGTTTCATGCTTAAAGAAGGTTATAGGTGACAAGCTTCCAGTTCAGACAATATTTCCAGAACTTAATGAGGAAGGAAAAATCATATTGGAACCTGAAGCAGTCAAAGAAACAAGAACTTGACAGCTATGAAATAGATCAATTTCAGAATATCTCATCAAGTAGAAGAACTTACCCGTTGAAGATTCCACATGGGAGGATGAGAATTTTATGTAGAAGCATCCAGAACTACTCAAGCATTGAGGACAACACTTTTTTGAAGGAAAAGGGGATGTTAGGTCCCTATAATATCAGTGATCCCCCCATTACTATTGTCGTTGTATCCCTGATTGTTATTATTGTGCCCCTATTATCCCCATATTGTTATTATTGTGCCCCATATAATCCCTCTATTGTTATTTTTATGTCTTTATATTATTATTATAAGGTAGGCTTGGTTATATTGTCACCCCATGGACTCCTATATATAGAAAGGAGGTTTTGTCATTTGAATCATCTAAGAATTATTCATTTGTATAAAGTAAAGGAGGTTGCCCCCTTGAGGAGGCTTATTTCTAAGGTGTTGATCTATCTTTTCTATCATTTTGCGAGCTGGTTTCATAAAATTCCTCTAACCTCTCTTCTTCTGAATCAATAACTCCATTAGATATAGAAAGGATTTTTTCATGGTGTTGTGACCATCAACAACCCCCCTTTTTTATTAATGTTAGCAATAACAATAATAAATGGGGACCCTTCCAAAAAATCAAAACTTAGCACTTAATATTGCTTACTGTTTAAATAAAACAAGATATCAAAGTAAAAATTGCTAAAACGTGCAAATTTACCTTTTCCATACTCAAGTGCTATATCACTGTAAAACCCAAGAAAAGCTTTACAAGCAAAAAATCTTAAATAATAGGTAAACCTTTCACAAAACCTGCTTTTCAAACAATAGTATCACATCACAAAAAGGTCATGGCAGGCATCTCTTACATAAAGAACTCCTTGAAAATGCAAGCTATGAGAATGTGAGATCTAAAGCCTTACCACCTCATCACATATTGAAGATTTCAAATTCCACAGCGCCACTTAATGTGAAATGCCCAAATATTACGAAATGCGATAAGCTTCTCGCAAATCACATATCACAGCTGCTCGATGAAACAATGATTGTTAATGAATAATATGTTATGTGATATTGCGAAGAAAATCACAAAATCACTTTATTGAAAATCTAAGGGCTCAGAGTTCAATGACAAAACTTTCTGTAGTTCAGTGCAAAAGTTATGAGCATTAAATTTTAGCTTAACGATCCATTGATGGTTATTTATTAAAAACTATTTGGATTATGGTAAAAGGACCATCTCAGGCAAGGTGATATATTTGATATTATTTAGAGAGTTAAAAGTCTCATCACCTTATTTTTGTTCGTTATTCACTATCATCCTTATCGTATCCTTGTTCTCTACTTGCAATTTTCAGGAGCAGTGCATAGAGAAACACATAGAGCGTAATTGCAAAAAAAGGCAAGGCTCCTACATCTGAAAAGTTAGAAATGACTCCGTTATTTACAGACACCACTTGTACTAGAGAAGTAGGGATATCTACCTGGGAAGCCATGTATAAATGGTTAGAAGAGGAAAACTCGAGGATTATGAAGGTTACAGTTACAACAGATGGATGTGGCTCTTCCGAAGTGTCCCTAACTAAGCTTGCATGTTAGTTTCTACACCGTATTGTGGCGAGGACAAAGATTCTCCCCTACACTGATATGGTTAAATGGGTCATAGATCATGTAGATATATCTGATAGAGAGTTCAAGACGACCAGTCAATTAGTCCTGGGGTCATTTACCCCAAGAAATTTGACACGCATGTACCACTTGCCAGAACCTCAGGGTTCCTACAACAAGCAATTTGTAGAAAAATTCACCAAAGAGAACGAAGATTTGGAGAATTGCACAAAAATTTGGTTTGCCAAGGAGGAACCACTAAAGAAGGACAAAAACGGTATGTACGCCACTAAATCTCTCTATTCTCCTTATTGTTTCATTGCTGCAATGTTATGTAGACTATTTGGGAAGCCAGATATCAACAAGTTTTCATCAGAATGGTTGCCTTTATTGGATGTGGCCACCAATGCCACCATAATGGATTGGGCCCATACTTTATCAGATAATTTAGCCTCTGCTATTTTAGGATATCGAAATAAAATAAGTTTTTCTCAGAGGGTTTACCTTCCATTCTTTTTAAGTGCCTACGTCATGGATGCCATTTGTTTTGTCTCCGATTTTCCTATCATGGGGTGGAGATGGATAATACAGAACCCTCTTCCTATTCAGGTTTATCACAAACAACTGTGGGAATCCAATTTCATGCCACATTTCTACAAGATTTGTCATGGAGTGATGCTCCCTATTCATTGAATGCTCTATAACAAAGACACCCCAAGATTCTCCCCAGAAGCTGAAGTTGACATTTTCCCTGTGGGAAGGTGGTTTGGGGAAGAATTATTCACATACATCAGGGTATTTGGTAGCATTGCTTCCCCACACGTGCTTCCTTTGTATGTCTCTGAAAAACTAATGGCCAAAGAAATAGCATACCAGACCTGTGGTGTTGGGGGAATGAGAAAAGTACTCAAAGATTCTAAGAAGGCCATTTGGCCTCAATTCCTTGTAGTCTGCGAGGCTTTTGCATTATTTGATTTAGGTCAAGCTTTTAAAGAGGTTGATAATATGCTATGTTTACAGCTACCAAAGTTCCCGGGGAGGCAGTACGATCCCTTTGATGTTGTAAAGTATTTTACTACAATAGTCAAAATAAAAGTGTTTACCAATGAAGAATATTCCTTTGACGATGACTTTCTGCAGAAGCACACTTTTAGAGAGGTCTTACATATGGCACAAATTCAATTTGATCAAGAAAAACTTAAAAATTTTAACAATTACAGAGAAAATAGGTTAAGAAAGGTCCCATTGGACAAATTGCATATTTAACCGATTAGGGAACTCACTCCCAGTATTAGCATAAGTGGAAGTTCAGAAGAAGAGAAGTCTAAATCCCATTCCCAAAAAGAATTAGCTTAAAAGTTTGATGATCGGTCCAAAAGTGAAAACAACAGAAGTGAAGGGTTAGTTAAAGATATAGCTCAATCTATAGAGAAGTCTGATCAGTAGGTTTTGTCCCTAGAACAAACTGAAACTCCCACTGCCCTTCCAAAGCCAACAAAGCCACTTGTAGTGGATCTAGAAAAAGAATGGGAGAATTTTAATGAGTTAATCAACACTGAGGAATAGAGTGCAGAGCCACTGACAAACCTAGGAGAGACAGCCACAGAAATGGTGGTGGAAGGGACTACGAATACTCAAGAGACAGAGCATATTCCTGTTGCTCCCTCATCCAAAATTGTACTGAAAATAGAGGAGATTCCTCCTCTGGATGTATTTTATAGGACGCAACATAAGGCTATTTTTAGGAGGCAAAGGAAGAAAAGAAATATAGATGTCGCGCTCTCTCCAGAGGCTAAACCTCTGGATGTTCTGTGGAAAGACCCAACTACAGACCCATCAGAAAACCTAACTAGGCTCTCTCAGATCGCAGGGGCATATGCTTCTGTAACAATTGATAAAGTAACTAAAGTTCAAATGATATTAAAAGAAAAGGAGGATAGGATTCTATTTTTGGAGCAACAACTATAGAAGGACAGCATCAGTCAAGAAGTAGAGATACAATTGGCAAAACTCTAGTAGGGCTTCCAGTAAATGCAATTGGATTATCAAAGTAGTCTGGCCAATAAAGAAGAATAGTTACAGACCATGATAGGATTGCATAAGGATGATCCCAAGGTTGAAGAATTTATCATAGAAGCACTCACTCTTAACGCCCAAATCTTGCAACAGGAAGAAACACTCTGCCAAAAGATCTCGCAATGGAATTCCCATTGCGAAAAGAGTGATAAGATTACAAATCAAGTAGTAGATTTACAATTTGATTATGATTCAATTTTTGAGAAGGTTTCTGACTTTTTGATCTGGCAGATATTAGATGAAGGAAAAAGAGCGGAATTACCCAAAATCAATGAATCTCATAAAGAAATGTTATTTGCAAAATGGGATTCCCATCTTAAAGAAGCAGACAAGGCGATGGAGGAAGCATCGACAACAACAAACAATGTCATTGAGTGCATCAATGAAAATATGGACAAGACAAATTTGATATCAGAAACCACTCCAGGATACCTCCCAAAAGCATAGCAGCTTCAAACAAAGTGGAAACAAACAGCAGAGGAAAAATTTGAGTCAATTAAACAGGTAAACAGGTTAAATTGGAACACATACTGGCAGTACCTGGTAAAGCCACATAGCCAATGGATGACCTTGACATGTGTCATAACCTCCGCCTAGAAGACAGTGCCAACTCTTGCCAATTCTGTATTCGCAGGGCAGTTAAAAGCTGAAGTTGACCAATCGCCGCTCTTGAAGCCAATGCTAGATATTTGCAACTTAAAGGAACAGATGCATGATTTATCATAGATACAATTTAGTTTTATTTTTAGTTCATTTTTTCTTAAAATGAGGAAGGTCGTTTAAACCTCCTCATATATTTTTGTAATATTTATTTTTAGATTTCATTAGAGTAGTTTTTAACCCCTCTCATGCATTTAGAGAGGGGTCCAGAGTTTTATCAAAAACAGTTCTTCAGAATGTGCAATTTTCCCCCCACTGAGGAGGTTTTGATAAAATGAATGGAATGAGATTTATTTTTATGAGTTTGATGTCTACTACTGAAATTCACTTTCGTACTCTTAGTGGATGTTGAGTTATTTGAATATAAATCTATATTGTTGAAGCTCATGAGTAGAACCTATTACCAATGGTATTTTTATCTCCTAATACTTTTTACTTTTGTGCCAAGTGATAAATTATTTTCAGTTATTGATATATGAAAGTCTAAATGTTCATTTGTCATTATTGCAATTCTGTATTGTGATAATTTTTAGGCTGATTATATGAATAACTCTTATGCGATATGTTTCTTATAATTGTTTCGACTAATTTCTTATACGAAACAATCATTTTTAATGGATTCCTTTCTCGTAGTGATTGAATGATTTTTATTACCAATTTCTGTCGAAAATTACTTTAGATCGCATAAGAGAAATGTTACTCCCAGGATAGTTTAAAGTTAGATGTTTTCTTTCATTAGAATAAATTCTACATGTTAGTTAAAGATAGATTAGATTTAGAATAAGCATTCATCCCATAAACCTTAAAAAAGAAAAACATCATCCCATTAGTGTACCATCATAAACAAATTGGGAAACTAGTCCCATCACCCCCAGTCGGAGCCAATATTCCAAATGGAAAAGGAGCTGCTTTCAAGGTCTGGACCGGGTGGTTATCTCTCTTGTTGTAGACCCCATTTTCAAGCCTTCAACACATGGGTACATTCATCTTCTGATACACTACAATTTTTTGTAAATTCATTTAAAATTTCATAAACAAGATTACCTATTAGTTTACCTGATGAACATACTGATTTCCCCTTTCCTTCATAGAGAGCCTGCAGATTATCCCATACCTCTTCGGTTTCATAGTGCATGATTTTTTAAAACTCAGACTAAGATATGCCCCCGTAGATTGCATTTAATGGTTGACCATTATTTTGCAATTCTTGACTAGATAGGGGATTTTTAGTGCAACCATTGAAAACTAAATACAAAACATAAGCTCCAAGGGCCATTAACATATACTTCATCCTTTATTTCCAATCATGATAATTAACATCATTAAGTTTTAGAATACCTTTATATCCATAATTTCTAACTCGGCTTGTTCTACTACTAATTGACCTTCATTTATAATTACAAATATCCATACCACATGTGATTCATTGCTATCACTGTCACAATTTTCTTGAACCAACTTCTTCCTTTGTGTTACCTTCTTCTTGTGCTTCATTCCCATGGTCCTTGATCTACTCTCAAGTGGTTAAGATTTTTTTTTTTTATAAGGCAAGAGCAGATACTTCTTACTCAATTAAAAAAGAGAAATAGTGTACAAACAACGACCTCAGTGGTGGGGCTCACCAAAAGGATAGGCCCACCCCAATCCATGGTCTCAAGACGACAAAATGAACCCAAGGACACAGCCCACCAAAACAAACCAGCAGTCTGAAACTGATCGTTGGATCCTAAGCTAAAGATCTAGCAGATGAAAAACATATCGGGTGGCCAACAAGCTCACCTTTTAACAAACACATCAAACCCGATGAACCCTGTAAACAATAATTTATAATAATATCGGGTCCATTTTGGCATAACCGATGATCACTTTTACCGCCCGAAATCCACCATTTGTGTGTGATTCTCGTGAGGTTATGAAAATAGCTCGAAAAATAATCGTTGTATTGGACCCACCACCATGCACGTTCAATCCTATCCATGGAATGCTCTCACTTGATCCAATGGTTAGGGATCATATCGCACAGACTAAAAGCACCGATAGTTAGCATGCAATGAGGGTGGTATTTCCACCCCACCCTTACCCACACATCACGTGGTGAGTGGAATTGCTCTCGATTGTGAAAAACCTCTTCTGGCCTAAAGAGAATGCGATAAACTGGAAACCACCCCGAGGGTAGTAAAGTGATCACAGGAATACAAGCGGGGGTTTTGCGCTTTCCGAGAAAATCTAGATTCCAGCGCAAGGGCCAAAGGAAGATGAGGATCCCTCCTTTTGGTCATCCCTCTGAGACTGTTGGTTTACTGCTACCTGGGTTAAGGAGGTCAATGTAGACTTGCATCCTAAAAAGGATCTCACGTATGTCATAACAATTCATAATGAATCCAAATCGACGAGACCCCGTCTATGTGGCTCTGTTTCAGAAATTCTGTCTCTTGATTTTTCCTAATGCTGTTGTCAGTCATTGATGGCCCTAGATGAGCATCCTTCTCTCAACCTGTCATTCATTATCTCCTCCCATCAGCAGCACAAGTCGGTATGCTTGTTTCATACCCCCTCATTCGTAAGCCAGTGTGCAACCTTGTTAGCTTCCCTGCGAACATGCGCCAACCTAAGGGTTCTCAGCCTTCATAGGTGCACTTGGATTCTTTGGTAAACTTGCAGAAGCCACCAGCGTTTTGAGATTTTTTCAGGAGTAGTGCCAGCATTTATCCTCTTCACTGAGTTAATAACTAATTTCGAGTCAGCCTCAATGATGACATTGTGAATGTTGTGCTTGAGCAATATTTCCAGGCATAATTCCATCGCCATGAGCTTTGCCATGTTGTTGGTTTCTTTTCCTAGATAATTGTGGAAGATGACTTGTATGTTTCCTTTCCCATCCCTCAAGACCCTTCCATAACCAGCTTCTCCTAGATTCCATTTTGAAGCCCCATCTATGTTGAATTTTAAAAAGCCATGAGAAGGGGGTTGCCAAGAAGACTTGTCTGATGAGGTCTTCTTGTTTATCTGCATAGAAACCTAAGGGGGATGAACCTTGAGCTCAAACTTCTCCAAAATTTTGGCCTCTCTTTAACCGATGGGTTTGGCAGTAGCTACACCTCTTAGGATATGAACAGTCTCTTTGAGTTGTTTAAGGATTATCTTAAGGATGCTGCTCACCGAACTCATTTTCTCCTTAACAATCTTGTTGTTGCACTCCTTCTAGACATTCCAAACTATGAGTCACGGGGTTAGCATCTAGGTCGAGTTAATGATCTCATTGTTTAAAAAAAATTCAAGCAATTCTTCAATGTAGTAGTGATGTCATTAACATTTCTGTCTGTTTTCTCAAAGACTTCTCCAACCCAATTCCAGAGTATTGTAGTGAAAGTGCATCTATTCAGTAGATGATTTGTAGTTTCTTCTTGTTGTCTACATAAGTGACATCTTGAGGGGCCAACAAAGCCTCTCTTTCTTAGGTTATCCCATGTCAGAATCTTGCCCTGTTGAACTAGACACTTGAACAATTTTACTTTCATCCAAAAAGGATTTTCCCAGATTTCTTTCCACGTCTTATCAGTGTTTGGAAGGTTAAGCCCTGCATCTATTCTTTTGGCTTCCTTAAGGTTGAAGAGACCTGTCTTGTTCTTTCCCCATCTTAGTTGATCATTCAAGTTTGAGTTCAAGATTTGTCTCTTATCTAAAAGACTTTGAAGGGCTATAGCTTGAGTATGCAACATGCCCATTCCATTGTAATATGGAAGTTTCCAAGTTCTCCATTTCCCATCGTTCCTTGATTGGTCCCAATAGTCACTTACCCACCTTATTCCTTTGTTGATGGTATCGATGTGAATGTTTGCTAATTCTTCACATCGGAGATTGTCCTCCTGTTGCCACTTGTCCTCCCAGAACCAAGCCAGGTTCCCATTTCTGATCTCCCAGAAACTATGGTTTTGGACTAGAGCCTTGTTCTCCCATGCCCTATTCCATATTGCAAAACCTTTTACTTGTCCTGTCATTCTAATTAGATTTTTCTCCTACAATTCGCTAGCATATTTGTGCTTCTAGAGTTTTGTCCAGGGGGCTTATACTTCTTTCAGCCATCTCCTCCAAATTTTGGCACCAAGAACTCTATTTAGAATTCTTGGGTCATGAAGACCCAAGCCACCATGGGACTTAGGTTTAAATACTCTGTCCCATGCCACAAGGGCCCATTTCTTATTTTCTTCACCTTTCCCCCAGAGAAAGTCTCTTTGAATGTTTCTTATATTGGTCATTACACCAGCTGGTGCTGGAATGGTAGAAAGCATATAGATAGGGATACTTTGGAGGAAAGCCTTAGTGAGAATCAGTCTCCCTACTAGATTTAGTGCTTTGTTGTCCATTTTCTGATCTTATCTTTTAGCTTATTAAAAATAGGCTCCCAGATATCCTTGTGAAGCAGTTTGGCAGTGAGAGGAACTCCTAAGTACTTCACAAGCAGTGACTCCCTTAGAAAGCCCAAAATTCTGGAAAGATTTCTTTGAACTGAAATATCTGTATTGAAAAAGAAAATCTTTGATTTAGTGAGACTTACCTCTGTGCCTACTGCCCTAGCAAATGTTAGAAAATTATATATTACAGAGCAATGGAACACATAGAATATTGCATAAATATAAACATAGAAAACGCATAAAACCAGAGAGACACAGATATACGTGGTTCACCTAGTTTAGGCTATGTCCACCTCGAATAGCTAGTCCTTCCTTTCTATTGTCCAGAAAAATGAATAGACACAACCTACAGTAGATCCACTATAATATCCTATGTTTTCTCTCACAGTTTCACCTCTTTGTTTCTCGCTCAGAGAATACACATCTATTACACAGCCTCAATACAATGCCCTCATACAAAGAGAGGGGTTGCCTTCTAGGGAAAAAAACCCTAAACTAAACATAAGTTCTACCATCAGATCATCCGCCTAATAAATGGCCCAGATTTACTAGAAATTACTATACTTTTACAAGGCAATTTTACATTTTTTTTTACCTTCGGGGTTGCTGCCCTCTAAACCTCCACCGGGGGACTACTGCCCCCCAGACCCCTACAGGGGAGACAAGTCCCCCTTGCACGCCCCCACATGGAGGGGTGTACAAACTTCCTAGGGTATACATCCGGCTGAAACAAAGACCTATAAATAATCATGCTCCACACCCAACAATCTCCCACTTGGAGAATTATTGTAGCAACTCCACTGCTGCTTCATTTGTTGGACAATGACTCCTCTTTGGACTTGGTTGTTTCTCGTCTTCATTGTCATCCTTGAAGGCCAATTGAAACTGAGCATATTCTCAGTTTTTCCCTTGTTACAACTTTTGTTAGCATATCTGCAGGATTCTGGCTAGTGTGTATCTTTTGCAGCTTCAACTCTCCATCTTCCAACACTGATCATATGAAATGGTACTTGAGCTGTATCTGTTTAGTCTTGGAATGAAATGCTGAGTTCTTTGCAAGATGAATGGCACTTTGGCTATCACTATATAACATGCCCATATCATGATTCTTACCCAATTCACCCATAAACCTTTGTAACCAAATCATTTCTTTACTAGCCTCTATAGCAGCAACATACTCTGCTTCTGTTGTTGAAAGTGCAACAACACTTTGGATTTTTGAAACCCAACTGATAGTTGTT
>APFE030459433.1:115123-183585 GCA_000404065.3 Pinus taeda | reverse complement strand
TCCAAAAAAACATGTGCGAAAATCATGCACAAAACCATAGGTGGGTCTGCCCAACCTAACATAGGGTCCAAAACCAAAATAAGAATATAACACAACCCAACAACCCCCCCCAAAGTAAAATTACTTTGAGTTACACTTATCCTTCAAAAAATTACAATTGAAATTCCCTTATTACTCCAAAAATTTACAAATCACCTTATTACTCCACAAACAATAAATTCCCAAAATTAAAAAATCACCAGATCTCTCCAAAATACAATATGCATTATATTACAAAAAAAACTTTATGATCCAAGTTGACAGGCTTCACTTTGGCTTCTTGCTGGCAGGCTTCACTATGGCTTTATGCTGACAAGCTTCTAGCTGGCAATCTGGCTCATGCTGGCTTCACTGATTGGCAGGCTGACAACACTGCTCCACCATCTTATCCTTCAATATTATCTCTTTGTTGAGCGCTTTGATGGCCACACTTTCTCCCGTCTCCACATTTTTTGCGAGTCAAACTTTGGCAAACGAGCCCTCCTATAACCCAACCAAGCTCATACTTTCAAGTCGTGTACACATAGGGTCGCCATGGGGAGTTATTTTAGTAAACCAACTAATCTTGGAAAGAGATCCAACACGATAGCTCTTTTCAGTGTTGGTAGGTATCTTGATGTTTAAAAAACTCAATCCCTCGCATCGGGAGGGTCAATTTTTTTTTTTTCCAGTTTTCCAACCGTGTGCTAGAATAATAACAGACAAAGCACATATTGATGAGTACGGACTAAAGCCTCAGTAATGACAATCAATACTGTAACCACTCAGAGAAAACTTCTAATATTCAAAATACAGAAGTATTTGACATATAGCAATTTAATGATGTAAAAATTTGTTTGAAACAAGTCAACCGTATCTTGATGGTGTTCAGATTGCAGCCATCAATAACATAAATTTTTAGAGAAATAAATATTTACAATTCTGCTATAGGGGAGATCCACGGTCCCTTTCTGTCCAAGACACATTGTTCATTTTACAAAGAGACTGTCAGGTTCTAAGAAGGCATTACCACAAGGTGCGGGGCTCGAATCCGAGTGGTATTACGAAGCTCGATTTTTTACAGAGACCGGGCCTGGCATGGCATGAAGGAGAAGGCCCCCTTCCATCAAGTTCGTATAATTTTCAATGCAGATCCACATTAACGCGTAGATCCACATTAAACAAACAAAACATAGATCCTCATAAATTAACTCGTCAATCCATTCTTATCAATTGAAAAAAGTTAAAATGACTTCATGTGTGACGGCAAAACGAAAAACCCCACAATTCACAATTACTCGTGTGGCAGATTGTGTTCGAACAACAAACTTAAGAAACTAGTTAGGAATAAATACTCATGTAGTAGAAATTTGGCATGAGAAGAACAACAAACCTGAGAAGCCACTCATGAATCTGTACTCCACACTAAGGAGCAGAATATTGTCTCCTTGCCCAAATGCGAATCTGTTGAAGAATAGTAAGAGTTTGTAGCACTCTCGCTAAAATATTCTTCAGAGCATGGCATTGTTTGCAAAAATATCCACTTCAATTGTACGCAAATATTAACTGACCAAACTAATGGAGTTTTCCATGTGCCTGTAGAGATGGAATCTCATCTTCACATCCACTGCAGCATTACTGAAGCTCTGATACCACAATAATGGCAGAAGTGTCCTCAGACACATAATTTTATTAATCAGAAAAAAAAAATTACATATTTGATTTTGCAAGAGTTTACACCCGAACGACCAAACACTCTTGCAATGAGCTATTTATAAACTCCATGTCCTAACTACCTCTAATTATGGATCACTTATTAAATAACAAGTGTCCATTTACAATAAATGCTATTCAAAGCAACTAGCTAACAAATCTCCTAAAATAGAGCCTAAGATACGACACTTTTTGAGATTCATATCTTGTTACAACAATATACTAATTCTAAATGTCTCCATTAAATAATTAAACATTCTAGAATAATAATTATTAATTTACTATCTTAAGTTAATAATTATTTTATTCCAACTTTATAACCTATGATAATATTATATTTTTGGATCATCTAACATAGAACATCGTTAATCACATTCTAAATTAATTAATCTGTTGATTAAGTTGGCGGAATTTATGGTGGACCCACCAAATTTGGAACCACCACCAAACTTGGTAGACTTAACTGGAGTTTCTCTAGATTTAGCGGGCTTTCCAAGGAAAAATTGAATGAAGCATAACTTACTCAGTTTCCGACCAAATTGAGACAGAAAAGAAGTGTTCTTGGCTAATTTGGACCTTCTGAACACATTGGTGCAGATATCAGGAGCAATAGATCTTTGTAAACATTATTTTTTCCACATTGAGTTAATATAGAGCCCTAAGCCATGGAAGCTGGACCAAGGAGATGTAGCCCAGGGGGGTGAACTCCTTCATCAAAACACTATGTTAACGTGTCTCTTTGGTGGTTTGTTGCACTGTACATGTTTTCTGTTCATTATTACTTTCTAAAGCTATTTTCCTCATGAATGTCTTGTTTAACTTAAGGAAATTTACCTGTTTGTAAGAACCAACAACTAAGGAAACCTCAACACAAAAAACAAGAAGCAAGCACATGTTTATAAATATGTAATTGTTATTACTATAACAAAACTAATCATACAAAAATAGATCACCAACCGACCTGCAAGGGAGGTACATCAGTGTAAAGACATGGCTTGATTAGGGGAAATCTCAGAAATGGTGCAGGATACTTTCCTATAATCATCGTTCAATTTTTCTTTCTGTTTATTTTCCTGTAATTTTCATATTTTAAAGAACATAATCAAATTTGATCGCAATAATTTGGGCAGCAGGCCTTCGCATGCTGAGACAGCTAGTCTGTGAGACAACTGGAGCTCAGGCGGAGATATTTTTGTAAACTGTTGATTCAAAGCTTCCCCTCTCCTTATAAATAGAGGGAAGAAAGACTTAATAGAGGTTCCTAAATTCTTCACCCGAGGGGTCCAAATTATGTAGTTCCACTTTGGTTCTATGAAGCCTGTTCATGAGGGAATTGAGCTATAGATTACTGAATGTAAATGGACTAGTAAATGGGACTCATTTTGAATATTAATGAAACTATTTGGTGATTCCAATCATGAAAATGAGTAATATGTTTTCCCCTCTGTAAATATCATTTCATATATGTTTCACTTCCTCTGAAATAGTGTAATGAAGTTGTCGATTTCTTATCCAAAATGGATCCTAAATACCCTCTAAGTCTTCAAACATCCAAAACTATCGCATAAGAAGAACCTTTAAAAATGGCAGATTAGACTATCAGGAGTGAAAAACATAAGGAAACAATGGAAATAGAGCCTATCAAAGGCTTGTACAATGATGCACAGGAATCGTCGGATCTAGCTGATCAACGGTCCAGATCCGATCGGCATATCACAATCGGCGGAGGCTATCAGAGGCTATTGGAGGCTGCCACATAAATATTGCGACAACGATCAGTGCGGTCAACGAGGACCGTCGATCAAGCGCGCAGATTGACGACCGGGTTAACTTGCGATATCGCGTCGGAGAAACACACGAGAGCGCTTACCAAATGCCTGGGGCTTATGCGATATGCGATTGCGACAATTCGTATCGCAATATCACATCAGAGCAGTACAATAGAGTGGGGCCGATATACATATGACTTGCGATAGCCAAACCCGATGGAGTTATAGATGATATTTTATATTTTTTGAGATCTGGAAAACTACATTTTCCTTTGTATTTCGCATTTTTGTTAAATAAACAAAATGTAAAGGAAATGTGCCTGATGCGATGAAGCGGACCCGAAGGAACTTATAGATGAAAATATATAGCATTTCAAGTCTGCCATAAAGCCATTTTGTGATATTTTTAGTGTTTTAATGTATTTTTCAAATACAAGGGGAAACCACGAAATGAGCGGGATTTCGGGTGGGCTGTAGGCGGTAAGTGGTTTTGGTCGGGCTCTGCCCAAGCCCATACACTAGCTGCCACGTGGCTAGGCGCCAGAGAGAGAAAATCACCCTTTTTGGGTGGGCAATCTCCGTACATATTAGCCACCCGAAATCAATAATAGTCGTTGATCAACGATTACTTGTGATGGCGCCCTAAGACGGATCCGAAAGGATATAAGGCAGGATTAATGATTTTTGAAGTCTGATAGACTGCGTTTGGGCAGATTTTTATAGGTTTTCTGTGTATTCTCTATGTAAAGAGAGAATGACTATTTTTGGGATTTCAAAGGCACCGATGGTCCATTCTATTACAGAACAGGTGGTCACCATCCCTGAAGGCATTTAGCAATGATTTCTAATGCTCAGAGGGGGATTCGAGCGGACAGAGGCCAGGAGCTAGAGAGCTTGAGAAGGGGAAATGAACAGACAACGCGATTGGCTTTAAAGCCATAGACTGACAAAGGCAGAGACAAGCAGTGATAAGGCAGAGAGAAAACAAAGAAAAAGGGCGAGTCTGTGTACTCAGAGAGACTTGAGGGATTCAAGTAAACTCCTGTTGTTTTGTATTTGTGTGTTGAGACTCAAATTGAGCTCACTTTTGTAAAACTCTGCTCTTGAAGACATAATAGAGAGTTCACCACTGAACGCTGGACAAGGAGACATAGCCCATGAGTTTTGGGTGATCTCCATATTAAACTTGTTGTGTTTATGTGTGTTTGTCTATTATGTTTCTTTAACTGCTTCCTTGTCTATGTTATTCACAATATTATCGATCCATTTCACTAAGTAATATAGGAAAATCCATGCACATGAGTCTATAATACCTTACAAGTAGTCTAAGATCTTCATTTTCAGATCAAGTGGTATTAGAGCTTTAGGTTTGCTAAGGTTAGACAAGCTTGTGCTGGATTGTTGAATGCTAACTAGGCCAAAGCTCAAATTAGGAGAAGGAGAACTAGTTGAGGCTAATCCAGAAATTGGAAGAGTCTATCCTAGGAGGAAAATGGCAAAACAAGTCCCATTGGAGTCATAATCTTAGTTCATGGACAGTTTCATGACCATGAGAGCCATGGTAGAAGAGATGTATCAAGAATTAAAGAAGGGTTGAGGTGAAAGCACTTCGACACCCAAACAAGGCAAATGAGTAGAGGAACCTTCTCTAAATGCCCACCTAGAGGGTAAAGGGAAAGGGGAAGAACCTCCTCCATCATCTCCTCCACTAACACCTCCTTCTAGCCCTGAAAAGAAAAAGAAGAAAACATCTTTGATTAAATTAGATGTAAAGTTTGATTTGCTAATCTATGATGGAGAATTAAATGCAGAAAAACTAGATAACTGGATTAGACAGATTGATGTATATTGCAGGGTGTAGAACATCGATTCAGAAAGGAGAAAGATTCAGCTGGCTAGCCTTCACCTTGGAGGAACTGCCCTAGTGTGGTGGGAAGGCAGGACACAAGCTGATTTGAAGAAGCATGGTAAAATTCTTTCTACTTGGAGTGAATTTGTTACTGCCATTAAGAAACAAATTCCATCCAATTGCTTATATATAGCAAGCAATGATGAGTTGGAAAAGTCTTTGCCAATTAAAGGGGCAAAGTGTACAAAGCTATACCCAGGAATTTAGAAAAATAACTTTAATTCTAGGCATTTCTCTAGACTCACCTGAAACTTTGTTGAAGTATATAGGTGGTTTGCATAGCTATTTGAGGCACACCATTCTCATGTTTAACCCTATTAGCATAGATGAGGTATTAGTTTAGGCTACACATCTAGAGGCTAGAGGTAAGATGTGAACCCAAAGATTGGGGGATCATCAAAACCCACTGCAAGCAAAAACAAGGAAAAGAAGGAGCAGAAATGGAAAGAGAGGAAGGTAAACGTTGTACAGAAAGACAAACCTTCATGCACTCACTGCAACAAGGATGGACATGATGATGCTCATTGCTGGTCTTTGCATCCGGAGCTGAAACCCAATAAGTTCGATGGCAAGAAGAAGAAGATTGATGTTGCTATTCAAAAGAATTTGGGGTCAGATTCAGGTGATGAAACAATAGTCACAACCACAGGTATAAAAGGTAAAAATTCTGAAGCATCTACTAGTAGTTCTACACAATCTATTGCTAATGAAGAAAATGAGAGGAAAAGACATGAGATTTTTCATATTAGAGTTATTTCCAAGCATCAAACGATTGATACTTTATTTGATAGTGGATCACAAGCAAACTTGATTTCTGATGCAGTCATAAAGAAGTTAGGATTACTAACCACACCTCACAAGAAGCCATATCCATTAGGTTGGGTATGTGATAAAACAAAGCTACAAGTGAATAGGCAATGTAAACTTAGGTTTTCTATTGGGTCAACATTTGTGGATGAGGTTGAGTTAGATATAATTCCATTGGATATATGTGGTATTGTTTTAGGAAGTCCTTACTTGTATGACAGAAAAGCCATTTTCTACAGAGTTGAAAATAAATATCAACTCACCAAAGATGGAATAGAATATATTGTAAGAGCTCATAAACTCAAAAATAATTACACGCTCATAAACTTAGGGTAGATGAAAAGAATTGTAAATTCATGCAAGCATTTTTTACTAATGGTTGTAAAGGAAAAGAAACTTGATAAAACCAATATATTTGAGGGCTGTGATGCTAAACGGAAAGTTGATTTAGAAAAATTTGTTTCAAAATATGATATCCTATTTCAAGAACCTAAAGGTTTGCGACCCAAAAGGGAAATTGTACATGATATTCATTTGCAGCAAGATGCTCCATTGCCTAACATCATAATGTACAGGTTATCCGCTTTAGAGAATGCAGAGATCAAGAAGCAGGTACATGAGCTGATTGATAAAGGGTTCATAAGACCAAGAACATCACCATGTGGATCTCCAATCGTGTTGGTGAGAAAGAAAGATGGTTCGTGAGGATGTGCATTGATTACAGAGCACTGAATAAAATAACGATAAAAAATTGTTATCCCTTCCTCGCATTGTTGATCTATTAGATCAGCTGAAAGAAGTAGTTTACTTTTCCAAGTTGGACTTGCATAGTGGCTATCATCAGGTCAGAGTAGCAGAACAAGATGCATGGAAGACTGCTTTCAAAACAAAGCAAGGGCTGTATGAATGGCCGGTTATGCCTTTTGGCTTAACTAATGCTCCTGCCACTTTCATGAGAGTTATGAATGATGTACTCTGACCTTTTATTGATGATTTCGTAATTGTATATTTAGATGACATTCTTGTTTTCAGTAAAACATGGGAAGAACATTTGAAGCATGTAAAGCAGACTCTAGATGCTTTGAAAAGAGAAAATCTCTATGTCAAGTTATCAAAATGTGAATTTGGCAAAACATCTTTAAATTATTTGGGTCATATTGTAGGGGGTGGTGAATTGAAGATAGATCCCTCTAAGGTTGAAGTCATTGTGAACTGGCCTAAACCCAAATATGCTACAAAGTTAGGAGCTTCCTAGGAGCAGCACAATATTGGAGAAAGTTTATTGCTAACTTTTTCTTGATTGCAGCTCCCTTACATGCTTTAATAGGATTGAACAAGGTGTTTCAGTGGGGAGGCAAACAACAAAAAGCCTTCGACACCTTAAAAGAAAAAATTAGTACAACACCAGTACTAGCATTGCCAGATCTTCAACGACCATTTGAGATTGAAACAGATGCCAGTGACTCTGCCATGGGAGTAGTGTTGATGCAACACGGTAAACCCATATGCTATCATTATGAGACATTTAATTATGCAGTAGTTAATTATCCCACATATGATAAAAAATTGTATGCATTAGTACAGAGTGTGAAAAAGTGGAAACTTTACTTAATGGGCAAAGAAACAATCATCCATACAGATGATAAACCACTTCAATATTTGCACTCACAAACTAAATTTTAGCAATCAAGACACTATAGGTGGATGGGTTTCCTACAACAGTTTCATCTAGTCATCAGATATAAGAAGGGCATACACAATAAAGTTGCAGATATGCTGTCTAGACCAATCATAAATGTATCTAATATACTTAAGCATAACTCAGTAATGCATGAAAGCTACATTGAACAATATGCTCAAGATATAGATTTTAAAGATGTATATGCAACTTTAAGTCATGGAAAACAAGTAGAAGAATTGGATTATTATGTTAAGGACCAAATCTTGTATCATTTGGGAAATTTATGCATTCCACAAACTAAAAGAGTTAACATAATTTGGGAAGCACATACTTCTCTTATATCAGGTCATTTTGGTGTAAGTAAAATAGTTGCACAACTTCAAAGGTTCTGCGATTGGCCAAGAATGCATAAACAATTTCTTAATATATTAAAGGGTGTATCATGTGTGCTAAAAGCAAGCTCAACAATAGAAAACTAGGCGCGTACACTCCACTTACAGTTCCTTCTCGTCCTTGGGTAAGTGTTTCCATGGACTTTGTTGGAGGATTGCCAAAATCTAGAAAATGGAAAGGTTTAGCAAAATGTGTATTTTAATACCTTGTAACAAGTAGATTATAGCTGAACAAACAACGAAGTTGTTCTTTCAGCATGTCATGGTTCATTTTGGGTTACCCACTTCCATTGTATCTGATCGAGATTCCCGATTTGTTGGGAAGTTTTGGTCAAGTCTGTGGGAATTGATGGACACCAGACTGAAGAAGAGCATAACCTTTCATCCACAAACAGAGGTAGTCAACAGGACAGTGATCCAGTTGCTTAGGGGCTATTGCAGCAAGCATCCAAATCTTTGGGATGAACATTTGTGTTATGTGCAACATGCTTACAACTATGCTAAGCACTTTTCTACACAAAGATCTCCTTTTGAGACTTGTTTTGGTTTTACACCAAAGCCTCCCTTGGATTTTGTCTTTGGAAAAGACATAGTAGTTGATGGACACAGTGATGTGGACAAAGCAACCAAGTTCATTGAATAGATCCAATAAATTCACCAGGCAGTGCAGGAACAGCTGGAAAAGTGCCAGGTCAAGTACAAGGCAAGGCATGATAAGCATCCAATGGAACATAACTTCCAAGTTGGTGATCAATTCTGGCTATACATTAGCAAAGACAGAATGCAAGGTCAAGGAAAGAAGTTGAAGCCAATAAGGTATTGGCCTTTCAAGATACTTGAGAAAATTGGTGAGAATGCTTTTTGCCTTGATTTTCCAACTTACATGCATATCTATTCAGTAGTTAATGCAGAGAACTTGAGATTGTTTGAACCTTCATTGATTGAAGATCCTGAAGAGAAAAGTAAGTTGCCTTCTATTGATGATATGTTGCCTGAGTATCTTAGTGAGTTGCAGGAAGATATAGTTCTGGACAGGAAGGTGAGAACTACGCACAGAGGGGATGCTGAGTACCTCAGAATCGAACTCAAAGGTTCAAAAACCAAGCAATGCATGATGGATAGAAATTGGGCAAGTGAGGAAGCTGTACCCTCACTTGATCAATGCTTGAAAACCAACTTTTGGTGGTCCAAAAGCTTTTTCAGTGGGAAGGCATGATCCAAAATGGATCCTAAACACCCTCTAAGTCTTCAAACATCCAAAATTATCGCATAAGAAGAACCTTTAAAAATTGCGGATTACACTATTGGGAGTGAAAAACACAAGAAAACAACGGAAATAGAGCATATCGGAGGCTTGGACAGTGATGCACAGGAACCGTCGGATCTGGTCGATCAACGGTCCAGATCCGATCGACATATTGCAATCGGCAGAGGCTATCGGAGGCTGCCACATAAATATTGTGACAACGATCAGCGTAGTCAACGAGGACCGTCGATCAAGTGTGCAGATCGACGGCCTGGGTTAACTCGTGATATCGCGTCGGAGAAACACACGAGAGCACTTACCAACTGCCCAGGGCTTATGTGATATGCGATTGCGACAAGTCATATCGCAATATCACATCGGAGCAGTACAATAGAGTGGGGCCGATATACATATGACTTGCGATAGCCGGACTTGATGGAGTTATAGATGATATTTTATATATTTTGAGATTCGGAAAACAAAATTTTCCTTTGTATTTTGCATTTTCGTTAAATAAATGAAATGCAAAGGAAATGCGCTCGATGCAATGAAGCGGACCCAATGGAACTTATAAATGAAAATATATAGCATTTCAAGTCCGCCATAAAGCCATTTTGCGATATTTTCAATGTTTTAATGTATTTCTCAAATACAAATGGAAACCACGAAATGAGCGGGATTTCGGGTGGGCTGTAGGCGGTAATTGGTTTCGGCTGGGCTCCTCTCAAGCCCATACACTGAATGCCACGTGGCTAGGTGCCAGAGAGAGAAAACCACCCTTTTCGGGCGGGTAATCTCCGTGCCTGTTAGCCACCCGAAATCAATAATAGGCGTTGATCAACAATTACTTACAATGGCACCCTAAGACGAATCCGAAAAGATATAAGGTAGAATTAATGATTTTTGAAGTCCGATAGACTGCATTTGGACAAATTTTTACAGGTTTTCTGTGTCTTCTCTATGTAAATAGAGAATGACCATTTTTGGGATTTCAAAGGCACCGAATGTCCATTCCATTGCATAACAGGTGGCCACCATCCCTGAAGGCATTTAGTAATGATTTCTAATGCTCAGAGGGGGATTCGAGCAGACAGAGGTCGAGAGCTAAAGAGCCCAAGAAGGGGAAATGAATAGACAACACGAGTGGCTTTAAAGCCACAGACTGATAGAGACAAAGACAAGCAGTGTCGAGACAGAGAGAAAACAGAGACAGAGGGTGAGTCTGTGTACTCAGAGAGACTTGAGGGATTCAAGTAAACTCCTGTTTTTTTGTATCTGTGTGTTGAGACTCAAATTGAGCTCACTTTTGTAAAACTCTGCTCTTGAAGACATAATAGAGAGGTCACCACTGAAGGTTGGACAAGGAGACGTAGCCTAGGAGTTTTGGGTGAACTCCATATTAAACTTGTTGTGTTTATGTGTGTTTGTCTATTATGTTTCTCTAATTGCTTCCTTGTCTATGTTATTCGCAATCTTATCGATCCATTGCACTAAGTAATATAGGCAAATCCATGCACATGAGTATGTAATACCTTAAAAGTAATCTAAGATCTTCATTTTCTGAGCAATTTATGTCTGATTCATGGATGTATCTAGGCTTCTAAATAGTGAACAATACTTGTGTATAAGACGAATTTACTTGTGTTAGTCTATAACCTGCATGAACACAAATCTACTTATGTTGTTTGGTGATAAATGTCTCCATGAGGTATAAGGCATGAAACCTTAAATCACGCTCCACTCTTTTCGCTCTTTCATGTCCTCCCTCTTCCATATGTCTACTGAAACATCATTGCTCAGGATTTTGTATTTTAAATAGCCCTATGCACCAAATTCCCTCCTTCCTTTCCTCCTCTTCACTTTACTACAATGGCAATATTAAAGCTGCCTATTGTTGTGTGTCGACCACTAGAACTAGACATTTCTTTTTGAGATTAGCCCAATTTACCCCTGAGCATTTAGATCCATGTCTTTTCTTGAGTTTACCTTGATGAAAAACTATTGAACCAAGTCCCCTTTATTATCTTTTGAAACTACGTGACAATTGGAGTGCAACAGAAATCCCTACTCATAATATCAAAATCACTCCTCTTTTTAAGATGTCCTAGGCACTGGTCTACAATCAACCCAGAGGTCGTCTCCATGAAGATTTCATATCTCCTGAAGCACTTGTGCTACAGATGCTAGAAAAAGAGGCAACACACTCTTCAAACCAATATTTGAAAAGTACTTGGCCCCACCCACATAACCCATGAGGTAATCCAATCTAGTAAGGGGAACCTATACTTGATAGAGATATTATAAATAGCCTACAAATTTATACACATTCACCATTCACCTCCTTTCTTGGATGTTAATACTTCTATAATACCTCCAACCCCTTAAACCATATCAGGATTTGGGAGTGCTACCCTTGTGACCCGATATCTAAGTTTTATTATGAATATTAGGTTACAACTACCTCTTTTCCTCAAATTTTTTGAAACCTGAAACTAATGCCATCATTTTATTCATCTCGTCAAGAGATTTCTAATGATATAAATTTTACCTCTATTCAAATATTGGGTAGAAGGTTATGCCCTTTAGAACTTTAGTCTGTTAAAGGGCTCATGTCATCAAGAATAATCCACGTGGCCACACTAGGTGCATGTGGTGCCACACCACTTCCATGTGTAGTGTCCACATGGCACACATGTCATATTGGTACTAGTGTGCACTAACATTTAGTTCCCCTATATCGTGGTTTCCCAGAATTACATTTCCCTAAGCCCATATCGCTTCTACTAGTACATTGTTTCCCGAGGCCAGTATCACTTCCCTTAGGTACCATATTCCTCATAATCAATGGCCCTGGTACTACATTTCCCCATGCCAATATCACTCCCCCTAGTATTGTGTTTCCTTGGGACAATATCACTTCCCTTAGGTACCATATTCCCTGGGTCGGTAGGCTTAACCATTGATTAAAAGTATTAATTAAAATTATTATTACTTAATCCTATGCATACCATTCATCGGATTTCAAGTAGAAAACACATTATTTGAAGGACTCCAATCATTTCATCAATTCAATGAGAATTTTATTGAATTAACATCACATCTCTTGTATAACTTTAAATTTTGTTTAACTTGTTTAGAGAATTGTGAGTATCAAATAACAAAGCACAAATACACTGAGGTATTCATAACTATACAAGAGGAGTTGTTGTCCATCTATCAAACATTACTAATCCTTTGAGCAAACTGGGCTACTATGAAACTGGGCTACTATATTCATACAAAATTACTATCAAATAAGAGAAAATAAACACACAAATTTTCATATCAATCATGAACTAAATATTGAACAACACAATCCAAACATTCATTAAAATCATAGAAACACAAGATCTCATACTATTCATAAGAATATCATTGAATATCACAATTCATGAATCAAATATGCAATTATAATATACTTATTTGTATATCATAAATTGGCTAGCAATTGAAGGTGGTACTTCCACTCTCCATCCAACCATAGGGCAACTAGACAATAGCTTTCTTGTTGCTGACCACCCTCAAGCTAGATCCAATGTCTAAGGAAATGTTTTCTTAGGGAACTCACACCAAAGGTTAGGTTAAGAACTTATAATATGGAGCCCACTATCCACATGGTTTATCAACTACCCTTTAATAGTAAGCACTGAGGTGGTTTATCAATTGTACCTACAATAAGCACTAGGGTGTCAGTTGTTCCTAGCTATAAGCACCATAGTGACCCACTATTTCCTTTGAGTTCAATCACAGGGATTCACCCAAGTTTCAGACAGGGTATTACTCAGTCTCAGGAGTTGGAGTACACTATCCAAGTGGTTTATCAATTGTCTTTTCATAGAAAGCACCAAAGGGGTATGATGCCCATTGTCTATGTGGTTTATCAACTACTCAACAAGCACCAGAATGACCCAAAGTTCCTTGTTCAGGTGGTTTATCAGTGATACAACAAGCACCATAGTGATTCATTCATCCAATGAGCCTCCCACTGACCACACAAGCTTAGAAAACAAAGTCCAATGACTTCACTTATAGTTCACAAGGGATTCATTCACTCTATCTTCTATTTCCACTACCCAACAAATCCCACTCACGCCAACAATCAGTGGTGAGAGCCCACTCCATTCTCTAGTGAGAACCCACCAAAAAAATCCCAACCAACCAACACAACCCAATTTCTTTAGTCTTGCCTTCATATAATTCTTCCCAACATCCCTTATGCATTTGAGAGGCCACAGGCTGTTGGAATCATGATTTTCGTTACACTAAAACTCACAGGTGTTAGTAAACAAATGCATTGCCAAAGTTAAGGGTTCCTTGAGAGGCATTTAAGCACATGTCACAAAACACATGGAGAGCACTAGATTATCCAATACCTAACAATCTCCCTTTCAACATGAGTTAGGGGTGTTTCGAATTCGAGACCTTTGGATTTTATATCACTTTGTTGGAATTATGATTTCCATTACACCAAGACATGCATGTATTAGTAAATAAACACATCACTAGAGTTAACAGATCCTTAAGAGGCAGTTACGAAATTGTCACAAAACACATAAGGAGCACTGAATTATCTAATTCCAATACATGCCCATCTGCTTGATACACCAAGGGGAAGGGCACCATAGTTTTCTCCATTGAATCCAATCACATCTCATAAATTAATTGTTAGGAAGTGGGCATATTAGGTTTTCACCATTTCCTCCAATCACATATCATAAATTAATCGTCAGTAAGTTGGCTTGATTAGGTCTACAAGTGATAGCTTACCAACTTCAACACTTAGTTCAAGGCTATGTTCACGACTTCCCAAGAAATCAACCTCCATTAGGCATTGAAATCCAAAAGGTTATCCTCTCATTTAGTCGGCAATGATAAGGATCAAATTTTAAATGTATAAAATACATTGTATTAGACAATTGTAGCTCTTATTCCCAAACTGACATTACAGTCACATTACAAAAGTTGTGGTAAATGAAAGGGTCGTCACAAACCCACCCCTTTAAAGGAACATTGTCCTAGGTGTTCTATAAACTGAAAACAAAAAATGAGCTTTATAATTAACAACTCTTACATAAATCTATACATTAAGAAAAAAAGGGTGGAGCCTTCTCATTTGGTCTTCAAATTCCCAATTAGCTCCATCAGGTCCAAAGTGCTTCCATTGCAACTTGAATTTATCTATTACTCGATTCTAAAGCATTATTTGTCTCCGGTCTAGGATGGGAAATGGTCCATGTTAGAATTATCCCTAAGATTCCACTTGTATCATAGAACAATCAAACACATGATTAGTGTCACATACATACTTTTTAAGCAAATATATATGAAATACATCATGTGCTTTAACTGTGAGTGGTAAGGTCAGTCTATAAGATACTAGTCCACTCTTTCCAAAATTTGAAAAAGGTCCATATAATATGTGTGCGAATTTAGAACATGAACCCACTTTTAGTGAGCTCTTCTTTGGTCTGATGCAGATATATGCATAATCTCCCACTTGGAATTCTTTGTGCATTCACTGTTAGTGTACATAACTCTTTTGTCTATCCAAGCTATTTTCAACTTTTGCCTGATATTAATCACTTGCACCATTTATCTCAACATGTTAGGTCCAAGTACCACCTTTTTTACTATATCATCCGAACTAATGGGAGTATTGCATTTTCTATCATATTGTGCCTTAAAAGAACTCATCATTAGTGACTCTGGGTACCCATTTTTGTATGCAAATTTAACTAATGGTAGGAATTCTTACCACCTCCCTAGCTGACACATGACAAACATCCTCAACATGTCTTCTATGATTTTGTTTACCGTTTTATTTTTACCAACAACCTTAGGATGATAGGTTATGTTAAAATCTAGTTGAGTCCCAATGCCCATAAATAATGCTTTTGAAAAATTTGAAGTGAACTTGGAATTCCAATCTAAAATGATCTTCTTAGGTATGTCATTCAATATGAATATTTCTTTCATAAATATTTAAGCTATGTCAATAGCTTTGTGGGTGGACTTAACAACTATAAAATGAGTTGCCTTGCTCAATTTGTCCACTACCATCAAAATGACATCATGTTGTTCGGATTTATTCAAAACGATCATGATGGAGTCCATGGATATGACTTCCAATTTCCACTTAGGTATTGTAATTTATTGTAGTAATCTCGCTAGATGTTTGAATTCTACTTTGAATTGTTGACATTTTAGACATATGGAAATTTACTCAAATATATCCTTCTCATTCCTGGCCAATAATATAATTTCTTTATGGTTGTTATCATTTTTGGATAACCATAATGACTTGAATAATGTCTTTTGTAAAACTCATCCATTATGAGTTTCTTCAATTCGGTCACACATGGTACATACCATATATCTTTGAATAACAACATACCATCATCAATTATTTTGTAATTCTTGCTTATTTTTCCATTTGGTTCTTGTTGTAAGCATTCCTTCACATAATGGAAATGCTCTTCATGTAGCAATGCCTCTTTAATATTTTTTTTGGTGTTAATTTCACAAGTGCTCATGGCTTCCAAGTGAGCTATTTGTTGAATTCCAATAAGTTCATATTTTACCCAATTTTCCTTTCCATCAATATGCTTGATTTCAAAATCAAATTTGCTAATCAATGCCAACCATATAAGTTGTATAGCATTTAACTTAGGCTGATCAAACAAGTATCTCAATCTTCCATGATCTAACATCAATAGAAACCTTCTCCCAAGAAAGCAGTCCCTCCACATCTTCAATGCATGCATAATTGTTGTTAGCGCTAAGTCATGGGTCACATAGGTCCTCTCATGCTCTGTTAGTTTCCTTGATTCGTAGCAGATTACATGCCCTTCTTGCATTAGGAATCCACCTAGTTCCTTGAAGGCATCTGTGCAAACTAGGAAATCATTCATTGGGTATGCTATCTTGTGCATGTGTGAGCAAGTGCTTAAGTTCCTTAAAGTTAATTGTGCACCTGATGTCCATTGATTTTTTATTCCTTTCTTCTGTAAAGTTTTGATTGGATGTCCAATCTTTGAAAAACCTTGTATGAATCATTGATAATATTCGAACAATCCCATGAAATATATATTCTCTGTAACATTTCGAGGAGTGGGACATTCCATTATGGCCTTCTAAGTCAATAACTACTCCTTCCTTCAAGATGAAATGTCCCAAATATTGTACATGTGATTGGAAGAAATCACATTTACTAAGTTTGGAATATAATTTATGTTCCCAAATTAATTGCAACACCACCTTTAGGTGTCTTCATGTTCTTCTTTAGATTTTGAGTAAACCAAAATATCATCAACAAAGACTAGCATGAATTTGTCCAAATATTGGCTAAGGACACCATTGATCAGACACACAAATGTGACTAGGGCATATGTGAGCCCAAATGGTACCATTACAAACTCGTAGTGCCCATATCATGTCTTCAAAGTTGTCTTGTGAATGTCTTCATCTTTAATTATAACTTGATGATACCCAAATCTCAAATCTATATTGGAAAACATTGTGGCTCCTCTCAATGGATCAAGTAGATCATTGATTCTAGGCAATGGGTATTTATTATTCACTATAGATTTATTTAATTGTCTGTAATCAATGCATAATTGTGGTGTGTTGTCCCTCTTCTTTACAAACAATGTTCGGGATACCTAAGTTGATACACTCGGTCTGAGGTATCCTTTATCCAATATTTCTTTCAATTACAATTTTAATTCCACCAACTATGGCATGCTCATACGATATGGTTTTTTCGAAACTGGCACAATTTTTTTGTTTTTGTTTTTGTTTTTGTTTTTGTTTTTTTTTTTTTTTTTTTTTTTAACAGAAACGGTTAATTTTTATTGATAGAAAGCTGATCAGGCATAGCCAAAATGACCATTACAATTTCCAATAATGACTAAAGCACTCTTTTCGCTTAAGGAATGTTTGCCTTGGTCGGAAGTTCTGCATTTATGTTGATCATTCCTTCCTGAAGAGAGCATCCAATATTTGCCAATCTGTTCGCGTCTTTGTTTAATTCTCTAAGAATGTGGTATATTTGAGCCAAATGGAGGTCTTTCAGCATTCTGTTTACTCTTGCTAGCTGCTTGTTCAGTGCCGGATCCTTGAGGCTTTTCTTTTTTGCCATTGTTTTTATCAGCAGTTCTGAATCGCCTATGATTAGGATTTCATTTGGGTTTTCTTTACTGGAAATTTGGCAAGCTTTCCAGAGACTGAGAATTTCAGCTTGATTGTTAGTTGTCAATCCCAGGCCCCAGCTGAATTCGTCTTTTTTCCCATTCTGGTAAAAGATCACACCTCTTGCTCCTGACCTCCCTGGATTTCCTTTTGAGGCTCCATAAAAGAAAATGGTGCATTTGTCCTGGGATTTCCACCACTTTTGGAAGTTGTCCTCAGATTCACAGATCTGCCATCTTTCCTTGTGAATTGGGCGCCTAATTGCTGTATGTCTGTCTTTTCCTGTGTAGTCTTCCAACCACGCTCTTTATTCTCTTCTTAGGGAGTTTTCTTCCTTTGCTGTATGGTGATTGAGAGTTTCTAAGAGAAGCTTCTTTGCTTGTTCCACCACTTTCATTGCTGGCAGCTCAGTGTTATTAAAAATAATCTCATTCCGGGCTAACCATATTTTCCAGCAAACATATTTAGGCACAACTCTCCATACTTTGTGCCAAATTGATTTGCTGACAATCTGATGAGGATAGCTGGCATTCCAGGATGTAAACATGGAGGTTATCGTGCTTTGAGAAGGGGGGCTCACATTCAGTCCAGAGAAGAATATAGACCATACCTCCTTCGTGAAATCACACATTATAAACATATGATTTATTGTTTCCAGATCTCTTTTGCAGAGGGCGCATCTGTGTGGCCCTGCTATACTCCTTTTGCACAAGTTTTCTCCCGTGAAAATTTTGTTGTGGAATAATGTCTGAAAAAAGAAGTTGATTTTAGGGATGTTGAAGCTGTAGCAAATCTGCTTCCATACAATTCCCTAGTATGGTGAATCTTGTTTGCTTTGCATTTGATAATATCCCTGGCTTGCTGTGTACACTCCATTCTTGCCCCAGCCCCAAATGTCTTCATCATCGATGTGAGCTAGGGCAAAATCAGAGATTGCGTCAGTGAGGACAGCCAACTGATTTTTAATTGTTCTGGAATTCTGGGTAATTTCCATCTCTGCCAATTGCCATTGTTGTCCCATTATGATAAATCTTCGATTTTCCTGATGCCTATTGCTCGAAGCCAATCTCTGATCTCAGTGATCTCCATCTTTTCGTTAAGTGGCCGATGTCCCATTATACAGTCTTTCCATAAATTGGTATTCTTCCCATTGCCAGGAATGCGGTATAAATGACTTCTGAAGAACTCTATAACTTTGATGCACAATTTCCAGGCCTGCGTGTCTTTTGGATGCTTCTCCAACTTGTAAGTCGTGATGGTCCGATTCTTAAGGTATTTCTTTTTGAAGATCTGGCTTACTAGATGGTTGGGCTCAGCGCATAGCTGCCATAGCAATTTGCAGCCCAAGGCCACACTTGCATACACATGATCACAAACTTGTAGACCTCCTTCCACCATCGGTTTTTTCACTGTATCCCAACCGATTAGGTGAAATCGATTGGTGTTCCCTCGCCCACCGTTCCACAGAAAATTGCGTATATATCTGGAAATTTGATCTGAAATGAATCTAGGTGCCATCATCAGAGAAGCTTGAAATGTGGGCAGAACCGAGAGGACAGATTTAATTAAGGTGAGTTTGCCGCCTGTGGATAACCAAAAGCCTCCCCACGCTGCTAATTCTTCTTCTTGAATTTTGAAATTACTTCCTCCCATAAGTGATTTATATTTGCGCCCAGCGTTATAGGAAGACCCAAATATTTGATTCTTTCCCATTTTGCATGCCCTGTGTATCCCAAGTCTTCTGCGATTTTCCGAATTGAGTGTTGGTCTGTGTTCCAACCATAGACTACACTTTTCTTTTCACTTACCAGTGCGCTCGTGATGCTGCAGAATTTTTGTAGTATGGTTCTGAAGGCTGTTGCTATTCTTGAAGAGGCCCCCCCCAGCAAGAGTGAGTCATCAGCAAATAATGCATGGTTCACTGGTTCTATGCCATTCTCAATTCTGATCCCCGGTATACTACCTTTTTGTTTTTCCATAGTCAGCTTTCTACTTAAAGAATCTTCCATCAGAATGTAGAGAAAGGGTGAAAGGGGGCAACCCTGTCTCAGGCCCCTTGTGGCTGGGAAGAAATTTTTCAGTTCTACCATTTATCATTGGTGCTATCCATATCTTCTCCAGAAATGCTTTGATTAAGTTGATGAAGTCCTGGTTGAAGCCAAAAGATGATAGAACCCTGTACAAAAAGGACCTATTAACTCTATCAAAGGCATTACACATATCCAGTTTTATTAACATACCTTGTTCTTTTCGCAACTGACTGGAATGCAGAGCTTCCTGAACTTGAATGATGTTGTCCAGAATGTGTTGCCCTTTCACAAAACCACCTTGAGCTGGGGAAATTAATTTTTGTAGTAATGGTTTGATTCTATTTGCCAACAACTTGGCAAGTATCTTGTAGGATGAGTTACATAATGAGATAGGTCTGTATCTATCGAATGAACCTGGGTTTGCTTCCTTTGGAATAAGGGCGAGGAAAGTAGAGTTTATGCTGCCTCCAACCTTTTCCTTCCTCATGAAACCTTGAACCATTCTCAGGAGATCAGATTTGATTATCTCCCAGCATATTCTATAGAAGTGAATTGAAAAACCATCGGGCCCGGGAGCTTTGTCTGGCTCCATGGACCAGACTATGTTTGATATTTCTTCTTCTGAAACTGGCCTTAGTAGGGTTTCATTGTCATCTGAGCTAACTAGCTAGGGAATGTTTGTGAGGAATTCTTCTATGTCCTCCTCGCTCCCATCTTTTCCAGCACTAAGAAGGTTTTGGAAATGCTTAACTGCGGCCTCCTTGATTTGTTCAAATCCTCTGCATACATGTCCATTGGATGTAGTAATTTCTACAATGTGATTTCGCGAGATCCGAGCCCTGTATTGTCTATGGAAATATGTAGTATTCCTGTCCCCTGCTTTGAGCCACAGGCTGCGAGATTTTAATCACCAGTATTCCTCCTCATTTCTAAAGGAGTTGTATGCTTTCCTTTAGGTGTATTTTTCTTTGTCTAGGTCCATGGTTGAGATGGCTTTCTCTTCCAGCCCAAATTGAAGTTCTTCCAACTGTTTTGTTGCTTCTTTCCTCTGGCTGGTGGGGGTGTTGGTGACTTTCTTTATCCATTCTTTAAGTGCCTTTTTCGCGTTCTTCATTTTTTGCTCCCATACAAAGCTTGGGGAGCCTAAGACATCCTTTTTCCATATTGTTTGTACGGTTTCAAGAAACCCCTCTCTTTAGACCCAAAGAGGACTGAATATGAATGGGAGAGGACCGAGATCTTCTTCCTCCTTTATGTGCAGGAGAATTGGCTTGTGATCCGATGTTAATTTAGGAAGGATCTTGGAGAAGACTATTCTGTTGTCCATCATGATTGAGCTACTAGCGAGGAATCTGTCTAGCCTTGCTGAAATATGGTGTTCTCCTGTTCTATTATTTGTCCAGGTGTATGCTCCTTTCATTGGCTTAAAATCTACTAAGTCCCATAACTAAATGAGGTTTTCCACAGTGGAGAGGAAGGGATCTCTTGAAGAGGATCCGCCTCGCTTTTCTTTAGGATCTAGGATTATGTTCAGATCTCCTCCTATGACTATATTCGTAGGGCTGCATTTCTCTAAGTAATCTGTTAGAGTCTTCCAGCACTCTTTTTTTTCCCTCATAATGCACCGAGACATACATGTTAAACAAATCTAGTTTAGCTTTACTTGTTGTGTGCCATAGTTCTGTATCAATCCAATGTTGGGACTCATGGAATCTGCCTAGAGTGAATAAGTTCCTAGACCAGAATGTGCCTATTCCTCCAGCTGAGCCTCTTGCACTGATTACCTTCCCCGAATCAAATTTCCATTTGGTATTGCTGGTGTTAAGAAGGATCTCCCCTTCTATTTTGATCTCTTGGAGCATGAGTACGTCTATGGGTTCCATTTTCATTAAGTCTTTGATGGCCTCTGCCTTAGTGGGATTTCCCAATCCCTTGCAGTTCCAAGAGACCAGATTCATCATTTACAGCTTGTTGGTGTAGGACCTCCTCCCTTGGGGACCCTTGGCCTAGTATTCCTTCCCAGTGTCATTTCAATAGTGGCTTGGCTTCCAAGAGATTTTTGCCTTTCTGATTCTTCTTCCCTAGCTTCCTTGTTTAATCTCCTTCTGGCTTGCTTGGATGGCCTTTCAAAGGTCTCGTCATCCGAGGAGCCAACATTTTCTATCTTCTTCTTCTTTTGTTTAATTATATCCGCATATGAAGGGAAGGTGTTATTACTTGGGTTCGGATTTGATGTGTTACCTGGAACTTGAAGGTCGCTGTCGTTGAGCTGGGGTGGGTCTTCTTGTTATGTCTCCAGAGGCTCTGAGGGAGGTGTGAGAGATTCGAAGGGGTTTTTGTCCTCCACTTCGCTGGTGACTTCCTTGTTCCCAACATTTTGATGGCTTTCGGTTTCTTGTCTTGATTTATTCCCTGTCTCCTTGCCTTTATTTTTGTTGTTCTGCCTATTGTTTGCTGCTTTATTTACTTGCTTCCATTGCTCTCCTTTTTATTTCTCTATAGTTTCCTCGTTTTTCTTCTTACAATATCTTGCGAAGTGTCCGTATTCATGGCAATATCAGCATTTGAATGGAAGCTGCTCATAGTCAAGTTCTTGGATATGTGTCCAGTCTGCCACCGAGAGCTTAATGGCTTCAGGAAGCTTGATTTCTAGGTCGACCTCTACGCGGATTCTCGCATAGGAGTATTGATCCTTTCTTGGCGCCTGGTCTATATATCTGCCGAGAGCATTTCTAATGGATTGTAGCGAGTTCTGGCTCTAGCAATGGAGGGGGAGATGAGGAAGGTGTACCCAGACTGGCACCGCCTTGGGCACATCTTGAGCTGGATCAAAGTCGGGGGACCATTTATTCAAATATAGTCCTTGAGGGCCCATAAAATATGGCCCGTTTATGAAAATCAGGCTTCTATCTTCTACATTTTCCAATACGAACACAAAAAAACCCTTGCCCACGAAATAACCTTTTATTCCTTCTTTGACCAGGGGGATCCAATTGCACTTTACCCACTCTTCAACGGCTCTTGGGGAGGGCCATAACCCTGTAAACTGGCCAATTAATCCTCTTTCAGCGAGATTCAAAGTTGATCTGCGAGTGTCTTCCACCAACAAAGACACTGTTGGAATACTTTCCAGTTTTTTGACAATTTTGAGCTGAGGTCCGAAAGGCTATCGTTTTCCTGAGGCTGCAACAAGAGACCTGAACACTTCCAGTTCTGGAGGAGGCGAAGGGGAGTCATCGGAGCCATCGCCATGTTCCATTTCAAATGAGGTCGCCCTCAAGGAGGAAAACAGCCCGTGTTAGGCTGTAAACAGAGCCCCCATGCGAGGGCACTGCAACCTTTAGCAAATCCGCGGGCCACTGCCAGCCAGCACCACACGAAAAAGGTTAAGCACCGCCATTGTTTCCTGATAAACTGACACAAAATTGAGAATCAATTAATGGAGAAATTGATTTCCCTCTTGGGTGGAAATAATAGCACTTCCTCTGGAAATACATTGCTATATTTTCAAAATGGAGTGATCTTCAATTTTGAGTTCCTTTTCCTTTGTTACATTGCTTATATGAATCATAAACAAGGCACACCCTTTTCTGCCACATTTCTTCACTTGAAGTGTTAAAATTTGTATTACTAAAATAGGTTTTCTTATTCCCTACAATACTTTTTCCTATACTTCATCGCTAAGGCATCCCAGTGATTTACCATATCAATCAACTTTGGTCCTATGGGCTACCAGCCAATCAATTCCAATTAAGATATCATATGAACCCAATGGAATGGATTTTGTGGGCATGCCACTTATTTCTAGGTTGCATGTCTCCAAATCCATCACTCTCTTTTTTACTTTCATGGCTAGTTGGACCAACCACAATTTGGCATGTGATTTCTTTTACAAGGCAAATGTCTTCAATTTTTGGGCTAACATTGTAACGTCCCCAACTCTTAGCCGGGAAATCCTACTACACCAACATTGCTTAAGTTCATAAAATTTCATTGTGGAAGCGAGAAACACTAACCCTGCCATGGAATCTCTTGTACCTGAAAATACACGGATAGCATGAATACGATGCTAATGCCACTAATGTAGTGTTAAAACACATATAAATCATAAACACATAAATGCACAATAGGAGCACAATGGAAATTATAGCTAACAAACACATACATAAAACAATTAGGGTTTTCAAATCATGGTACATAAATATAATAAATACATAGGAATACTTATCTAAAATGGCCAAGTGGCAGCGAACCTTCCATGTTCCACACAGCCATAGACCACGTGGTTCTTAATTCTCAACCACAAGTCACCCCCAAGCTGGGACTGGAACTCCACAAGAAACAATTTGAACACCAAACACATATAACATACACTCGTTAAGGAACCAACCTCAGTAGCCTCAGTCTCCGTCCACAAGCTCACGTTCCTCTGACCTGCACCCAAGTGATGCAACAAGAGTCTCTCAGTGGTGCCCACCTTCCAGGGAGCCTTACAACGAACCAACAATGGTCTCAACCTGCAGCTCCAGGAGCTCTACTGCTCACTAGGTGTCTAGGTACCCTACTAGCCAAACCGATAACCCCTAACTAGTGCCAGAGAAGAGAAAATATCAACATGTGTTCTATGTAAATGGTCCTAAACACAATATTTTGAGTGCAAGTCAAATGTGTGACAATGGGTAGGATGTGATTTTTGTTCAAAAGACTGTAAGATATGAAAAGTATAAAATGGTAAGCAGGTGATCCGAACTTAAATAGGAATGAAAAAAATTACAGATATAACCATAAATACAAAGATGCAGCAGAAATAAAACCTCATTTCATTAATATCAAATACTGAAATATGCTTACAAACAGAAAGGAAATAAATTAGCTCGGGTAATGGTAGCTTATCTTTAAGGAAAGATTTGGTGACTACATGCCTCTAAATTATGTTACAATGAGGCTCGAAGGCCTATTTATTATTGAGAAATAATGGAAAACCCTAAACATCCAAAAACCTAACCCTAGGAGACAAAGCACCAAAACTATTGTGAAGCAGGAAAGTGTTCCCTCTGCAGACAAAGGCAACCCCTCTAGCCCTAGAGTGGGTCTAGTCACAACAAAGACAAAACAATAATTGATTCCCTTAAATAGTCATCGTTGGGGGCTTACCTCAAACCGGTGGTTGATGAAGTTCCGTTGCATTGCTCTAGCTTTCGCTTCCTTCTCCTTTATGAGCAATCAACCTGAAACAACACAAGAAAACAACAGAGCACGTAACCGAGAAAAACAATGATCTATTTATTCACAAAGTAAATAAATCATTAGATATCAATTAAATTACATAAAATACATAGGAAATCATCATTGATTGTATTAATAATGAATCAAAAGCAAAGCTTACAACCAAGTCTTGACATCGCAAGCCTTCTCGGAGGGTCCAGCCAGTATGTTTCTCCAAGCATTCACTCTTCTAGGATGGATCTCCCAACATACAATATCTCTCTCTCACTCATAAGATTTAATACAAAGTTAAGGGCACTCCACAACCTCTCACAAGCTATTAACAATCCCAAACTTGTCACACTCACACTAGCTATCTATCAAACTCAAAAGCACTAGCAACACTACCCAACCAAAAGAACTAGTAACTAAAAAAAACTAGTTAAAAAAGCTAGCAGATCATAACAATGGTGAGTGATTTTATAGGAGAAGGAGCCTCCATGAAATGAGGGAGAGGGAGCTTATCCTCAAGGGAGGTTGCACAAGATGCGAAACCACCATCCCATAGGTGGAAAGGCGACCCAAACTGACCCAACAACTAGCTCTAGAAACATCCACAAGGACGACTGTTTGAACAAATTCGCCAAATCTAGATCGTCGCAGGTCATGAACTGGGGACTTGCGACGATGTCGCAACGATATGGTGCATGACAGGGAATTGTCGCGGATTTTAAGGGTTTAATAGCGACGATGCAGGAACTTAGTAAAAAAGGGTCAATCTTCAGCATCAGAGAGCATTTTCTTAATCTTCTTACATCAATGGGAAGACATGAACATATTTATTTGACACATGACACAGTAGAGGGACTGAGATGAGGACAGTGACAAATTACTATGTAATAGATTCCCCCTAAAGCATGAATCTCGACCAAGTGGGAAGGGTGAAATGCTTTATGAAACTGTCTGAACTGGAAAAACGCCTCGAAGATCCTGCAAGTGCAAGTACAACTGATATATGTGATAGTGAAATACATATAGTCTAGGCATGGGCGCAACCATCCAAAAGACATATGAAATTAGGTCTGTTGTATGGACGTAACCATCCAATTGACAAGACCATGATAATGATAAAGGTATGGTCGCAGCCATCCATGAAGACTCAGGCATGGTCGCAGCCATCTATCAAAGAGTCATGTATGTAATCACAAACCAATCCACGCATCCCGAACATCTATAATCTTAGTTTGGGGTCTTGAAACCAAACCAATCATAGTACAAATTCTAGCATGTGAATAGATGTACTGAGGTCGGGCATGATAGAAAGTCACTTGATTACTAGTCAATGATGAAAACCGTTAACAAGCACAAGAGAAACCACCAATAATGCCAATGGTTCTCAAGGTACTGTCCAGTACAATCCACTAAGTGCGAAAAATGAGCTAAAGTCAAACACTCGTGGAATCACCTAATCTAAGACCAATAATGAAAGTCTGTCATCTCTAGATCAATCCCCTGGATAATGAGCTGACGTTGATAGGAGACGATCTGCCGTAGGAGGGCCATAATGTTTCCCTCATCAACGACACGAGGTAAGGAACAAGTGGTAGATGGTGAAGCAGAGTATCAAAGGAGGAGGTAAGGGTGTAAATTACAGAAGGATTATACTCTTGAACATATCAGTGACACGACTCTGGAATGTGGCAACATTTTGATACCAAGGGATCAGAGGCTTCATGGAGACAACATGGATCAGATGGAATGAGGCAAAATGACAACCCAAAACCCCGGAAGGCCAAATAACGATGTGTGGATGTCCCAACCCGGCAAGAAAAAGTGTCGATGTTCAAGAGTGACTAGCTGCTGCAGGTAACCAGTGATGACTTCCAAATTTTTTCCCCCACCATTGTTGGGGAGTACCCCAATGAAGACAAGCTTGAAGGGGATAGCATATGCTTGTAATATAATTTCGACCTTCAGACGAATCCAACCTAGTAATAGTTTAACGAGCCCTAGGGAGGAGAAGCTCGAGTCTTGTCATGGCCACGAGCCCAATGTCGTCAGGTTTTAATGAGTCTGACATATGTAAAACTTAGAGTCTTTTTCATGTTTAGAGAGTTTGAAAAAGACACGGAAAAGAAAACTCCAGGGGGGTCCTTTTTCATACATTTGTGTCCCTCGAGCCCGAAAAAGTATAAAATAATACTCGAGAGAACTGCTTGACCATTACGATCAAGGAGTACTTTTCCTAATTAGTGGCCTTGATCCGAAAAAGTAGAAAAGTGATCGAAGACACTTCGTTTCGTAACCAGTATCGAACCTGAAACAACAAAAGTCCGACAATATTTTCATGTTTATACGGTCAGAAAAGAGCTCAGATTGGACCGCCTTTTATTCCGTTTAACGAGTCAAAAAGGAAAACTCGGAAATCTTTTTGTCTTTAAATAGTCAGAAAAGAGCTGAAAGCAAACCTCCATTTTTATTCTCTTTAACGAGTCAAAAAGGGAAAAATACTCGGCAATCTTTTCATCTTTTATGAGTCAGAAAAGAGTTTAAAGGAGACTCGTTCTGGAGGAGAAAGTGGTATAAAGGGTAGCAATTGGTTCCGACAATGGTGGAGCTGCTCAAAACATGTAATGGTCAAGAGGTTGGCTAATAAAACCACTCATCGCTGTGGTTCCTCAGGAAAGGAAAAACAACCAAGTAAAAGCATATGATTGGCCAAAGAGATGGTGGTGATGGAATGAAACAATCAAGGCTCATCTAGCAGAATTTAGCGGATAAAAATGACAATCACGAGATGTAAAGCAAGTATGGGTTCATTTTTTACACAAGCTTGAACCATGGAGAACTCTGCTTAGATTCGGTTTCATGTTTACACAAGCTTGAAACGAAAAGCTATGCTTGTTATAAGTTCGCATGCCCCCAGCATAATAACACAAATTGAGGTACATGGCCCCCAAGCTTCATTGCATTCAACGAGGTGGATGGAATGAAGGTTCACTTTCGAGATCTTGAAAAGACTCACTTGTATTTTACAAGATCTAAATCAAAGACTCAATTTGGAAAGGGAGTTGTTTCATTTTTTAATGAGGTTGACACAGTAAAAGAACTGTCCTCATAACACTTATTTCATTTTTTAACGAGGTCAACACAAGATTAGAACTTTCCTCAGAATCCTACTCATGGGCCATATGAGAACATGGCTCCCAAGAGGTCTTTGTGGGATGGAAGAAACTCACTCTGGGAGGAACACATGTCCTGATGCATTGATGATAGATCGGGTTCTAATGCCCCCAGTACATGATGTATGAGACCATCTGCATGATCATCAGCAGAGGTGGAGACGGAACGGGTAGCCACATAATTGACTTGTGGTAAGGAAGGTACTAATGGAAAGCAAGAATCGATAGGGGATGACAGCTGCACAGGAGACACCCGGGGACTAAAGAAAGACAATTGATCAATAGTCACCATTTTTCCGTCGTGTGGAAAACAAACCACACGGAAAAGTGAAGAAACGAGGGCCCCCATGGCATAAACATTGTCACGACCAAGGAGGAGATTGAAATCTAAAGCACCTTGGACAACCATTACATCTATATAGATGGTTTTGCCTCCCAAACTAACAAGAAACTTTGGGAGGATCCCTAAAGGTTGACTGGTTCCTCTGTCAAATGCCAATAAACTTTGAGTGACTGGCATAAGCTGTGGGGAGCCCAAAGCTTGCCAAGTAGTGAAAGGCATGAGGCTAACCGATGCACCCTCATACAAAACAGTGCCAGGTACTGCCTTAGTGTAGGCATGTACTGTAATATGGAAAGGCACATAAGATGGAAGGCAGAATGTAATCAAATGACTCCAGTCGAAGGAAACGACTGAAATACTTGGTGGGGGTATTATATGAGTGCCCCCATGCTCTATAGGAACCGAATAAGGACTCTCTTGATTAGCAGGGATATGAGGGTTGTTCTCGGACTCAAGAGAATCTGACGAGACGAGAAGAACATGAGCAGTAGAATCATGATGCTCATCGGGAACAGAGTGGACCACTGGTGGTGAATCCAAGTCGACACTCTTTTCGACCAATGGTTGGTTAAGAATGGGCTATGCACAGCTAGGTTCGGGAAGAGAAGGGTGGACAAGAGAAGAATCTAAGTTAATCTCTTCGTCAACCGGGAGAGGGTCTGAAGAGAGCCTCTAATAACCAACTGGAAGTGGAGGTGAAGAAGCTGAAAGACTTTCCGAAATAGCTGAAGCTTTATCCATGAGCAGACAAAGGTGAAGGGGATGGTTGCCTTCACACATTCTACAGGGGAATTGAACCTTCCCTTTCTTCTTATTGCTACCAGTCGATGGGGTAGCGTCGTCATGAACTTCAGAGGATGATGAGGGATGAGCCGGATCATGAGACCATACTTCCAAGATCCTAGGGATGCCAGGACAATCACAAAGAAGAGGGTCACTCTTGCACTATTTACAAGGAAACTTAACCTTCCGTGGAGGAGTAGAAGGTGGTTCAACCTGAGATGTACTCAAAGAAATAACTACACAAGTGACCTCACACTTATCGGATTTCTTCTTCTTCTTCTTTTTCTTAGTCTCCTAGTTACTAGATATGGAACTTTCATCAAGCGAAGGAGGAGAGGAAGGTGGAGAAACAAGGGAAGAAGGTGTGGGCTTAGCCTTGGAATCAACATGTGGTGATTCAGATGAAGGAGATGGTGGAACAGGATTCATGACGCTTGGGACCACTGAGGTTGAAAACAACCATAGGGGAAAACCGATGGTTAACCCAGGCAAAGACAATGTTGCCATATATGGATCACCGACATTTCCAAAAGAAGGAAACGAACCAGGTTTCCCATCTGGGGGAAGACCTTGGCCGATAGACTCGGGGGATGTTGTCATCGGAAACGAACCAGAAAAAAAAAAAACTTAACCATAACCAGGAATATTTCATGGGCAGTAATTTTTATGATGCAGGAACAAAACTTGACCTTTTCATGTTTCAAGAGTCGAGAAAAGGATGAAAAAATGACTCTATCTCTTTCGAGGTTTAATGAGCCTGAAAGGACAAGTGCTTAGATGGACCTTTTATTTTAAGGAGTCTAAAAAGGAATGAAAGTGACTACTCTGGAGAACTAGGCAAAAGGTTTACCAAACAACCTGTAAAACTGCATATACACCTTGGCGATCATATGAAAACCAAGGACTTTTTGTACGACAGTCAATCTTTCCGTATGCTATGTTCGGTGCGTTATGGTTTGCAAGGTAGCAAGCACGGCTTCCTAAGGATATAGGATGATAACCTAGTGGGGTCTCTCAACATATACTCGACGGTATTGAGAGCGCAAGTCCGTACTAGCAGCTATTGAGTCACAGAAGGAGGAATCACCCAACCTTAAGTGAAAGCAATAGTGACTAGGTTTACTGACACCAGATCACGTCTCTAGCCTAGACCTCTAAATAATGTGCATTAAGTTCCAATGTGATGTTAAGTTCATTCAGTTCATTTTAGAGTTGATCTTGAATTATGTTTCAATTTCCAGGCCTTACCATATGTATATCAAAAAACCCTAGGATGCAACTAGAATGAGTAAAGCATCTTTCATTTCGATGAACACCTACTTAAAGAAGGGTAGAAAGTTCATCCCCAAACAAACACAAGCGAATGAAAACACTAAGAAACACAATGCATCAACACACTAATCTCACAATGCATCGATACTACTAATGAAAGATTTAGAGTTCTCTTTTCAATTTCTCAAACATGAAAATTTGAAATGCACATATACTTTCACTTTCATATATCAAATGAATGCAATCCTTTAATTTTTTTTGTTTTGAATTTAAAGAGACAAACAAGCAAGTGTGAACTGATCGATCCAAACAATTGTGATCTATGCTTGGTTTGTGAAGAAATCGAATGAACATTAAAAAATCGATTCAATAATCGACACTAAAAATCAAACAGCAAGAAAATAAGCAGTAAAAAAGCCTCAAGCAAATTAATAAGACAGTTGTAGATGAACCTTGGATAGACAAGTAACCCAAGAAAATGGTTTCTTGACAAAACCTCTAAAGAGCTAGGTCACACGGTCTAAAAACACAAGATTCACTCAATGAAGCCAAAGAGTAAGCACCTTAACCAGAAGCAATTAAAACAAACTAATAGGCAAGAGAGAGACAACAAGGGATTAACCAGACTGGAAAATTTAGGAGGTAGAATTGAAAAAAAATTCTACAGGAATCGTCGTGGGCGTAACACCAACAACTAGTTCCGATCAGTCACTAGTCGTAGCAACTGAGCGACGTCGTCGCAAAAGTACACGTTTTTCATGCGAAGGGCCGATTTCAGGAATCGTCGCGACTCTACGACAGGATTCAACGACGCACAAACTTCTAAAACAGAGACAAGGCGACGTCGGCGTGACTGTTTAGATTTTTTTAGTGATGAACTTAAAAACAATGAAAGATGAATGAAAACTCCCAAACAAAGACCAGTCTATCCTTACAGACAATAAAAGGATTTCCCAGATTGACCCAGGTAACCCAAAAGACTGATGGTTCAACCCCAAAATTCAAGAGACACTAACTCAAAATCAAACAAAAGAAAACAAGAGAAACAACATAGGAAGGAGTTCCCAGTGGAGTCACCAACTTGTGAAGCAGGAAAATGTTCCCTTTGCGAACAGAGGCAACCCCTCTAGCCCTAGAGTGGGTCTAGTCACAACAAAGAAAAAACAACAATTGATTCCCTTAAATAGTCATCGTTGGAGGCCTACCTCAAACCGATGGTTGATGAAGTTTCGTTGTGCTCCTCCAGCTTCCATTTCCTTCTCCTTAATGAGAAATCAACTTGAAACAACACAAGAAAACAACAGAGCACGTAACTGAGAACAACAATGATCTATTTACTCACAAAGTCAAGAAATCATGAGCTATCAAGTAAATTACATACAAGACATAGGAAATCATCATTGATTGTATTAATAATGAATCAAGAGCAAAGCTTACAACCAAGTCTTGACGTCGCAAGCTTTCTCGGAGGGTCCAGCCAGTATGTTTCTCCAAGCATTCATTCTTCTAGGATAAATCTCCCAACATAAAATATCTCTCTCTCACTCATAAGATTTAATATAAAGTTAAGGGCACTCCACAACCTCTCACAAGCTATTAACAATCCCACACTTGTCACACTCACATTAGCTATCTATCAAACTCAAAAGCACTAGCAGCACTGCCCAACCAAAAGAACTAGTAACTAAAAAAAACTAGTTAAAAAAGCTAGCATATCATAGAAATGGTGAGTGATTTTATAGGAGGAACCTCCATGAAATGAGGGAGAGGGAGCTTATCCTCGAGGGAAGTTGCAAAAGAGGCGGAACCACCATCACAGAGTCGGAAAGGCGACCCAAACTGACCCAACAACTAGATCTAGAAACATCCAGAAGGCCAACTGTTTGAACAAATTCACCAACTCTAGATCATTGCGGGTCATGAACTGGGGACTTGTGACGACGTCGCAACGATATAGTGCATGACAGGGAATCACCGCGGATTTCAAGGGTTTACTAGCAACAATGTAGGAACTTAGTCAAAAAGGGTCAATCTTCAGCATTAGAGAGCATTTGCTTAATCTTCTTACATCAGTGGGAAGACATGAACATGTTTATTTGACACATGACACAGTAGAGGGACTAAGATGAGGATAGTGACAAATCACTGTGTAACAACTATGGGCCCCTATTGGGTAAATTGGTACATCAACTTTCGGGGGTCGTAACTTTGGCATACGATCTCCATTTGACCTGCACAATATCTCGTTAGAAAGATCTATCTGAGGACTAAAAATTTCAAATGTTAATATCAAATAAGGACTCATGTTTTCTTGATTAAAAAAAAAAAAAAAAACCATAATTTGGAGCCTCAAAATGGCTCCAGAAGTTAAGGACCCGAAAAACCGCCAAAAATAGTAAATTGTGCTACAATTAAGGAAACTAAACAAATGAAAGAGAAAGTGGTGGGGTTCTAAGTGGAATAGAGAGGTGGAAAGCAATATGCACCTAGATCAATCCTCCCCCCTTAGGAAGCAATGGTCCCCATTGTGTTGAGTGTTTGCATGAGATGGGGAAACTTCTGCTAAACTTGGTCCCTTGTGAGCCACTTGCCTTGGTGCAGGAGTTGGCCAACTTTGACAACCCAATATTGTTGGATCTTCTATTGGAGATTTTTCTTGAAATTGTGTGTCCATGATTCGATTAGTTGTGGTCGGTTCCATGTAGTTTGGGTTTAGCTCTGTTGGTGTGATTTATTCTGTAATGTCAGATGTGTCCAACAATGGTGGAAAGTATGGTTGAAGACTGTTTACATTGAACACTGAGTACACACTAAGGAAAGCTGGAATGTTGAGCTCGAAGGCATTCTCCCATATAGCCTTAATGATGGCGTATGGCCCATATCGAATCGGGTGAAGCTTGCAGTGGGGTCCAACAAGGTGCTTCTTTTTCAAATGTAGTCAAACTTTGTCACCCACCTAGAACTTGTGTGACACTCGATGTTGATCTTGGCGTTGTTTGTACTTAGCATTGGCTTTGTCCAATATATCATGGACTTTCTGGAGGATGTGTTGAATGTGTTCAATGAAGATGTTAGCCCTGTCAGCTTCGGACTGGGTGTGAGCTCAATTAGCCTAAGTGGCTACAAATGATATGACCACATCAATGAGACATAATGGCTGAAATCCCAGCCTTGCTTGAAAGGGGTTATGACCTTTTCAGCTATGGAGATCTTTGTTGCAGTTGTGCTAGACATAGGTGAGGCTTGCATCCCATGTGTGTGGATGCTTTGAGTTGTAAATGCACAAAATGTGTACAATCATCCTCTTGCCGACCTTTGTTTGGCCATCAGTTTGGGTGTGGAAAGTCGTGGACTTAGTAAGTTTGGTATCCAATATCAACAAAAGACTTGACCAAAATGCACTTAGGATGACGTTGTCTTAATATGAGACAATGGACTCTGGGATTCCAAAGAGTACCAACACTAGCTCAAATAAGTGTTTAGTAGTGGTCTTTGCTGTGATACTCTTCTTGCAGGTTGCAATAATGGTCATCTCAGAGAATCTATCGATGACCACAAAAACTTAGTCATTTCCGTGATTAGTAGAAGGAAGGCCCACATGTAATCCATGGATATGGATTCCCAAGGTCAACTAGGAGTATGCAGAGAAGTATATGGGTCTTGCTTCTTGATGGTTGGTTTGGCAATTGCGCAAGCAGTGCAGGATCGAATGTACTTCCCAACATCCCAACGAAGGTTCGACCAATAAAAATACTTCTGTAGTACTGCCCCTATTTTCTATACTCTAAAATTTCCAGTGACCCGATTGTAGTGCACCACCCAAATAATCTTGGCATACTCGCATGAAGGAACACATATGTGTCCCAAGTGGCATAACAGTGGAACTTGCTTACTTTTCAGGAGTGTCTAGTATCTTGTGCCAAATTTTGGACCGCTCTTGTAAAGTTGCAGCCACCCCAAAGTCTCATGCCCAGAGGAGTTGAGCATAGTGATCAATGCCATGACTGATGGTTGGTTGAGGTAGTCTGCAACATTTTTGATGCTGTCCTTCTAGTATGAGTGGATGACCGTTTCATTCCCTAGAATGTAATGCTTCCATTGACTATAAGCCTGTACAATAGAATGCATTTCTTTGTTATAGGTGGGATAATTTCAGACTGTGTCTAAAAGTGTCTCACTGTGGTAAGCCATTGGATGCCCATGGTGAGTAAGAACTACACTAATAGCATAGTCGGAGGCATCTGTCTCAATATCAAATGGTTCCTGCAGGTCTAATAATGTGAGCACTGGTGCAGAGGAAAGCCGATGCTTCAACTCGACAAACGCCTTCTGTTTTTTTTAGACAAAAATAACTTTTCTTTCGCTTTGCCCTTGGTGACTTTACTTAAAGGCCAAGTGATATGAGAGAACCCCAATACGAACCTGCAGTAGAAATTGCCAAGACCCAGAAAGTTGTGGAGCTCTGCTAGAGTGGTTAGGGCTAGCCAATCCCGAATGACTCGTATCTTGGCTAGGTCCACATCCACACCCTGCTCATCAATGATATACCCAATATATTTAACCTGGGTCATGCCAAAAGTTCATTTTTCCAATTTGACACATTACTTGTCTATCGCAAGGTTTGGAGAACCTATCGAATATGGTGGAGGTGCTCTTCCCAACTCTGACTAAAGATCAAGATGTCATCTAGATACACCACAATGAATGCATTGGTGAAGGATCGCAAGAAGCCATCCATCAATCTCATGAAGGTTGCAGGGGTATTCGTGAACCTGAAGGGCATGACCAACCATTCAAAAAGGCCCTCCTTGGATTTGAAGGCAGTCTTCCACACATCGAGGGGTTCGATAGACACCTAGTGATAACCAGAGTTCAAATCGATCTTGCTGAAATATTTGGCCCCCTTGAGCTGGTCCATATGGTCATCAATCTATGGGGTTGGGTACCTATTCCGTATAGTGATCTTGTTTAATGTCCGATAGTCAATATAGAGTCTCCAGGTCCCATCCTTCTTCTGTACCACTACAATCGAGCTCCCTCAAGGTGATGAGCTTGGTCTGATGTGCCCTTTCTGCAATAGCTATTGAATCTGCCTGTTGATCTCATAATTCTCCAGAACAGAACGTCGTTAGATAGGTCCATTAGGTAGCAGCACGTCAAAGAAGAGATTAATGGAGTGCTTGACTTGACAGTGTAGAGGCACCCCTGTAGGTGAGGAGAAAATGTCCCTGTACTCCTCCACGACCTTGTCCATATGTTGTTGTTGTGCGAAGGAACCCTGTATGGAAATCATGGCCACAATATTCTTCTTTCCCTGACAATGGATCATAAGGAAAACAAATTTCCTGGTCTGTGAAATCTTACTGCATTGCTTTGTAGTGGTCAAAGAGATGGCGGTAGGCAGAGCTACCTCTGGTATCCTGTACAACTTATTGCCCAAAGTAATAATCACAAAGCGAAGCCTAGACTCATATACAACATGTCGCTTCCATTAATAAAATTGCTTATATTTTAAAAAAGAACAATATAAAAACCACATTCACACCTATGAACACCATTAGTAGATACCTAAAATCGGTAAAAGATCCCATTGATCCTAAATGTCATAAAGGGATTTATTTGGTGCCTTGTTCCTATGGAAAAACCTACATTGGTGAGACCGACCAATCAATCTTAACTAGGATTCAAGAGCATGCCGCTAACATTAAGCATAACTATTCCAAAACCGCAACTTTCGCCGAGCACTCCAGTGAAACCAATCATCATATTTGTATTGAAAACTCTTATGTTGTGGCCAAAATTGATCATTATCACCATAGGAAATTTAGAGAAGCTATAGAAATAGGTAAACACCCTAACAACCTTAATCGCCATGATGGTTGGAAAATAAGTGATAATTGGATTCCCACTCTAACCTCCGATTCCACCTACTCCTAGTTGTTCCTTTACCTCTTATCGCAAAAATTTGGCCTTTCAATGTCTTCCTCATAGTGTATATATTTACCAACCCTAAATTTTTTTATTAAAATATTTTAATAAAAAGTAAAAATTTAAAAATAAAAAATTTAAAACTAATTTTTTTATTAATTTTCAATTTTAATTTTTAACTAAAATTTTTAATTTAATTTAATTTACTCCATTCTAATTTTAATCTTAAAAAGTAATAATAATAATTAATAATGAAATTAATAAGTTTATAAGCTTTAATATAATTTGGAAAATCATTAACAAATATTAGTTATAATTATTATTAATAAAAAAATAAAAATTTTATAATTTTCAATTTAATTCTAACAAATTTTTAAAATTTTAATTTAAATTTAAATATTAAATTCAATTTTATGTCAATATTAAAAATTAATAAAAATAATTAATAATGGAAATAATAAGTTTAGTTTATAATCATTAATAAATTATTAGTTATTAATTATTATTTCGTTTTCATCATTCATTTCTAAAACTAAAAATAATTTAAAGAATCTATTAATACTTTTATTAACCATTAGTCACTGCAATCAATTATTCACAATCATGAATTATCAATAAACAAAAAATTATTTATTAGCGATTAATTTGTGATTTTATTTTTTTGTTTTTTGTTTGGTTTTTTTGTTTTTTGTTTTTTTTCTTTTTCCAAAAGGAAAATCGTAATCTTTCATTATGTGGAAAAACTACATGTAATAGATGCCCAAGGCATATGCAGAGCTGTTGGCCCATGGCCGTTTCAAAATACATATCAATAAATTAGTTGACGAATTCCATTCACTGTGGGTATTGTTCAATCAAGATAAGCCTGTACATAATAACCTCGCAGAGGTATTTATTCTGTTGAGCCATATGTGCATATATATCGTCAAAAAATAGATACATTGTTTTTATGAAATGCCCAAAAAAACACAGTAAAATTAGGGCCTTTCCACCCTATGATATTCATGATCTATATAGGGACGGTGATGGTATTAATACTGTTCAGCTCCCATCTGTTCCATGATCATCCACAAGCCTTGGGGTAGTAGTGTGGCCTCCCTAGAAAGCCTATCAGCACTTTCGTTATATTCCCTGCATATATGATGACATGAGATTGAATTAAAAATTGCTTTGAAGATGATGACTTCGTCCAATATATTTCTAAGTGAATGAGCATGACAATGATTTTTATTGTTGAACCAGTTAATTATGATTTTAGAATCTCCGAAAATCTCAATGGTTGAGCAATCATGTGCTAAAGTAAAGTGCAGTAGATGTTATAGGGTGATTAGATCAACGTAATTGTTTGTCCCCTCCCCCAATCCCATTTGAACTTTGAAAGAGTGCTGTTTAGAAATATACATAATGAAACCCCCTCCACAGTCGTGGCCTTGAGCTGCGACATCGAAGAAGGCCCATGGCCGGGATTTGTCAATTGGACCAAGGGAGGTAGTTTGATGGATGTGGGAGTTATCAACTTCCGGTATGTCATGATAGGCTATCACAACCTTGGCTATGATGAGTGGCCAGTGAGCAGTTGCTTCATTAAAATTGATATGATTCTGGGTGAGCCACATAGTCCAGCAGAGGATGACGGGTAGACATTGTTTTCTAGAGCCATGGTGCGTAGTGAACCATGTGTTCTAGGCTTGTGGGATTGAGGGTCCCTACCATTTTTCCTGTATGGATAGGAGTTGAGTAATAGATTGCCATAGCTGGATGATGATTGGACAGAGCAGGAACAAATGCTCATTTGATTCAGAGTTTTGTTTGCACAAGACACACCAATTCGGGTCATAAATAGATATGTGCATGAGGGACTCTCCTGTGGAAGTTCTATTGCTGAGGACACTCCACATGAATAGTCGGGCCTGTGGAGGTGTTTTCAACTTCCATATCTGACGCCACCATTTCTTAACTATCTCTGGTTTGCGATTTGATAGAAGAGAGATATAACCAAGTTTCAGGGTATATTTACCATGCTCAGTTGGAGTCCAAATGAGTTCATCTGGACCTTCTTTTATACGCACACATGCCTTAGTCAAAGCATTTAAGTACCCTTCCCAGTTTTGTTGCCATTGTACAAGGATACCCACAGTATAAGCAGGCATCCATCCTTGTTTGAAGACAGTGTTGTGTTCACGATCATCTATTTGTGCAATCACTTTGATGTTCCTTTGATGTAGAAGTTGTATCAAGTCAGGTGGGAGCTGATAACTATTTCCTCCCCCAATCCATGGATTTATACCGATGCGCACTAGTTTTCCATCATTTATTCTCCAAGCTAGGCCAGATCTGATGAAAGGCATAGATTGAAGGATTGATTTCCAGACTATAGAGATGCCAGTTCGTGGCCAAGCTGGTAGGCAAGCCCAATCTAAGACTTGTTACAACCAAATGTATTTGTGGTATGTAACCGTGTTCCTAAGATTCTGTGCAGTTAGAAGTGTCCAACTCATCTTATTTGCAAGGGCTTGTGAAAATAAATCCAGATCCTTTAATCCCTAGCCTCCCCATTTTTTTTGTAAGGCAATTTTCTTCCAGCTAACCCAAGCAAATGTTTTTCCCTCTTTTTGTTTGTTCCATAAATATTTGCAGCATATCTGTTGAATACAGGTGAGTATTCCTTGAGGGACCCAGGCAAGCCACATCCAATACACAGGTGTGGCTTCCAGAACATATTTGATAAGGACGAGGTGCCCAAATCTGGAAAGAAATCTATGACCGTTCCAGATTTTTAGTCTTTTCTCGATTTTGATCACTAACAAGATGTAGTCAATGATCCGGTAACTATGAGGTTTGATCCAGAACCCTAGGTATTTCAGGCCATTTTCAAGGTTATGCATTTGATAGTGGAAGAAAAGGTGGGTGACTCTATCTTCCTGATGGGAGGTGTGTGACAGTGAGATAGTTGACTTGGTTTGGTTTGCAACCATACTAGTGGCTTTTGCAAAGAGAGTAAGGATGTCATGGAAAGTAGTAGAGTCCTAAATGCTGCCATCAAGGAAGATGATAACATCATCAACAAAAAGGAGGTGAGTGAGGTGACAGAGGTCACTCATTTTTAGTCCTTTAAGTCTACCTTCCCTCTTTGCAGATTCAATGGGCTTGTTGAGGCCCTCCATCACAATCAGGGATAGTAGGGGAGAGAGAGGGCATCCTTGTTGGAGTCCTCGTTCTGCATGGAAGAATTGGGAGGCAAATCCATTTATGAGTACATTGAAGGATGCTAAGTTGATGAAACACATGATCCACTCTGTGAATGCCAATGGGAAGCCTAGATGAATCAGAATCATCTTTATTTAGAGCCAGCTAACTCGATCGAAAGCCTTTGCAAGGTAAATTTTGAGGATAATGCTTTTCAAATTTTTTACTTTGATAGAGTGTATAGCCTCATGTGCAGTTCCTATGGCCTCATGGATCTAGTGGTCTTGTAGGAATGCAAATTGCTCCAGGGAGATATGGTGAGAGAAGATGGGGTGGAGCTGATTTGCAATAATCTTGGCAATGATTTCATAAAGGGTATTACAAAGAGAGATTGGGCGAAAATCATTGAATGGTGAAGGGGAGTCGGATTTAGGAATCAGGGCAATGAAGGTAGAATTGATGGCCTCATACAATTTTCCTGTGATCCTACATTCTTTGACTACATTGAGGAGATCGTTCCCAATAAGCTCATAAAAAGCCAAATGGAATTCGATAGTCCATCTGTTCGGGCCAAGAATTTTGTCTTTTTAAAACCATTTTAGAGTCCATTCTAGTTCTTCTGTAGAGACAGGTGTAGATAAATTGTTTGTTGAATCCATATCTACGAACCTTGGGAAATGCCCTACCAATTGAATTATATCTACAAGATTTGTAGTCGAGGGTTCTTTGTAAAGTTGTTGAAAGTGAGAGATTCCCAACTGAGAGAGATGGTTGAAAGTATTAGATGTGCCACCGTCCTGAGTAGGCATCTTCCAGATAGTGTTTGAGACTTTCCTCCACTTGGCATAGTTCTAAAAGAAACTCGTGTTCTCGTCTCCTTCTTTTAGCCAGAGCGCTCTGCTCTTGAGGCGCCATGTCTCCTCTCTTTCCTTCAGGATTTTTGCCCTTTGATTTTCTAATTCAATAAGGTGGATCTTGGATTCTGCAGATAAGAAACCCTTGTTTTGGTAATCCATTAGGAGGGCCAAAGAGGACTCAACAGTGGTGAGGGCGTTGTCATCCTTTATGGTTTTTTCCTTTGCCCACTAGATAGTTAATCTCTTGAGTTGTAGGAGATTATAGCAGAAACCTTCAGCTCAGGTGTGACCCCTTGTGGGAGGGTTTGCCAGCCAGAAATCAGAGATTAGTTTGGAATAGGAGGGGTCCTGAAGCCAAGTTGAATTGAATTTGAACGATGCCTTGGGCTTTATAGGAGGGCCAGTGATTTCTAAGTAGATAGGTGAGTGATCAGAGATACCTCCTGAGCCGACACATTGCCTGTAGTGGGATAATCGTTGTAGTAGCGGGGTCTTAATTAAAAATCTGTCCAACCTTCTGGCTAAGGCCGCCTCCCCAACTCTCCTGTTCTTCTAAGTGGGTAAAGGTTTATTCATGGGGATATCAGTCAGATGTGCCTGTTCCAAAAGGTTTTCCATGGTAACAGAGAGCGAGTCTATTTGTGTCGATGAAACCCAAGTCTCGCTAAATCCAATGGAAAAGTTTATATTTCCACCAATAATGATGTTATCAGGAAAAGTGATGGAGAGGTTTACGAGCTAATTCCAGAAAGCCTCCCGCCCCTGGCAAGGCCCATATATGTTGATGACTCGAAGATCCATTCCCAGACTAGTAGAGAAGATATCTATCCCAATGAAACCCTGCCATCCCTAAGCAGATTTTAGGCTGATGGAATGAGGGTTATATCCCAGAGCCAAACCTCCAAACCTCTTGACTGCATCTAGGGAGAGAAAGGCCCAACCTAGTTTTAGTTTCCCGAGGATACTGTTAATGTGATTCACTTCACCAAGGGTTTCTTGAAGAAATATGATGTCAACAGGCTCTGATTCGAAGAGCCTTCGGAGGGCTAGCTTTTTGGGTGAGCTAGCCATGCCACTTTAGCTGCTGCCCTAGCTCGTGTCAATGGTGGAGATGGAGGTCGCAAGGAGCTGCTAGGAGAATGCTGAGCTTTTTGAACTGTGGTCGCTTTCCCAATTGAGGAGGGTGCTGCTGACGAAGTCTTCTTGGGGGTGACTGCATTGGTCTTTCCTATCTCGCCCTCTTTTTCCATTAGCGCTTTGGGTGATTTTTACACTAGAGGGAATTCTTTGTAAAGGTGCCCCACCTTGTGGTAGCGGCGGCATATGAATGGAACTCCCTCGTAATCTAGGATTTGAACCCTAGTAAAATTTTTCCATTGAAGCGTAATCTTCTCCTCCAAGCCCTCCTAAGTATCCAGGTGGACTAGGGTGCGGGCTAGAGTGCGGTTTTTGGACTAGATGATAGATTTATCATAGTCTAGAAATGTGCCCAGAGTGTTTCCAATTCGCATGAATACCTCTTCTGACCAGTACTGAAGGGGTAAACCAGGTAAACGCACCCAAAGGGGTCTAGCATCGATCTGTTCTCTTTCTAGATAAAAAAGAGGGCTCCATCGTTTTAGTAGGACCAGGGCCATTTCAATGCGCCAATACCGGGCGAGCGCCATGTTTGTATATTCTTCAAGGGCGAAGTGGAGTGCAAACCATCCTCGTGGTAGGACCTGTACTTTTGGAAGTTGTATGAAGATCTTCCCCCAAATTTCTTTTACCCATAACCCCAGACGTTCCAGCGAGTAGGTTCTTCCACGAATCCTACTCACTAGAACTTTTCCTATCATGTCTGCTACTTCTCCCATGGCGAGTCCTTCCCCAAATTTGATGGTGTAGTCCTTCTGTGAGGCCTTAACACACTTAGCTTTCCTTTTCCCTTATCTCAGTGTTGTTGGATGGTCCTGAATGGATTTGAGGGACTCAGGGTTTCTTGTTGGGATTGTTGAGCCACAGTTCTTACCCTGATTACAGGGGTTTCAAAACATCCTGAAGGAGGGGTTGGAGTCTGTGCCACCGCATAGCTGCTGGGAGTGCCGTGATTGATAGCTTGAGTCTCTGCTGCCTCAGGAATCCCAAAGCCCGGGGAGGAGATAGGATTGGTAGGGAAGAGATGATCCACAGGGGGCGAGGGATCAAAGGTTGGGGATGAGCAAGCGGCCAAGAGGTTGAGGGTTCTGGGAGAGAGAGAGGGTCAGTCAAGGGCAGGGGAGTCAATGAATAGGGTCGTGAAGTGGAGGGTGGAGGCAGATAGCCAAGGGACGGTGACAACCGGCGACAGGTTCGAGCAGGACAGAGCTGTGGAGGAAGCAAGTGTCAGCTTAGGGTTTGGGCTGCAAAAAATGGATTGTTAAGAGAAAGGGTCCAGTGAGTAATCCACTGCTTCCAAGTCCATATCCTCCATGCTCAGCCTAGGAATGGTAGATTGTAACCATCGGTATTCGGGAGCAGGTGCAGACGGGGGCAACTGGTAGTGGAGGGAGCTCGGAGGATTATGGCGTCTGCAGTGAACCATAATCTGATTCACGGCTAGGGTAAGAAAACCGGAGGAGCACCATTCGCATCCTTCCCTCCCCAGATACCTTCGATTTGTGTAAATCCCCTGGAGGTCATTTTTGAATTAGTTTGCATAAAAAAATTAAAAATTTTAAAGAATTTTTAATTATTAATAATATTTAAAAGAAAACTAGGTATTAATATTCAAAACTAAAACTACATTAAATCATTATCAATTGATTCACTCTCCTTCCTCCAGACATTGTTGACTTCCATTCATTCCCACCCTATCCCACACCTTTATTTATTAACGCTATTGAGTTCTATCTTATTCACTCGGGGAACTATCCTGATGATGAACCACAGAGGATGGTTCGAAACGTCGATTCCAAAAATATGAATGCGATGACTTCGAAAGATAACACCACATAAAATACATCACAAACATTAAGAGGGGAAACATCACACAATACCTCATCTGTGAAGGGCTTGATGTTGTAGGGAAGGCGACACTGCTGTCTAACACAGAGATCTCATCCTTGGTGAAGCCACCTAATGGTGTACGACTGCGGATGTGTTGTAGTTGGTAGGCCCAACCACTTCACAAACTCTGTTGAAATGAGGTTCTTTTGGCTCCCGCTGTCAACAATGAATTGCAATGGAGAACCCTTCACCCACATATGTGAGTGGAAGAGGTGTTCCCCCTCCTCTGATCTCGAAGCTCATTCTTCTGGATCTTGGTGTGGCCATGGTGGCATTGGGCTCCACATCAATGATCTTCTTTCCTTTGTCATTCCCCTTATCAGGTTATGACTCAGATTCAGAACATGTGTCTGATTTAGAAGCCTTCAGCTCGACCACCAGTGACTGCTTGGCCCGACACTCACTCATATTGTGAATGTAGCTCTTATAGAACTCATATGATTTTCTCGTGTCCTTATTTGTCTTTGTGGTGTTGTTCTTTGCTTTCGTCTTCAACGTGTTGTTTTGGGTTGCCCTGCCTTGGATTTTTCCTTTGCTCTGTGGTTTTGAGACACCTTTCCCTTTTTTTAGATTCACAGATCCAAAGTGTCGCTTCTTCTGTTTAAACTTTTGTTCAATCTTGACAACGTATCGGTATGCTATGCCGAGCGAAGATATGTCCAGGAACTCCATTTTGTCCTAGATGTACCTATGTAGGCAATCATAGTACTTGAGTACCAAATGTCGCTCAAAATCCTTGATACCCAACTTTGTGTGAAGGGCATGAAAAAATTGGTAAATTCTAGCACGTCTTGGTCCCTTCCTTACCGTAGTGTGGTCCATTTTATGCATTTATCCTCATAGCTCTCGATAGGGTAGTACTACTCCTTGATAGCATCCCGGAATGAATTTGAAGTGGGTGTGGTTGAAAATAGTGAGGGTGTACTTCCATCCTTCTCCTCACAGTAGGTTTCCCACCAGTCTTTGACATGGGGGGTGGCTTTGATAAGTGCAAAAGTAATATTTTCCCGACTGGAAAAATCATGAACAAAAAAATATCCTTATAGTAGATTTGACCATTTATCTACGATGTCCGCATCTATCTGACCTTCAAATATGGGGATGTCAAAGTTAAACTTAAAGTGTGTGGCTCTTCTAGAGTAGCTATTGGAAGGAGATGTGTCGCCTTTGGGTATTCGTTGAAGGATATGGGCAACGTTGTCCATCATTGTGTTCCTCTGTCACTCAAGGGCTTCTTCAAGCAATATTTTGAAAGGATCTCCTACCCCTCGTCTTTCTTCTCTTCCCCCATGGGAGGCCGTTGAGATTTATGAGGCTGGTCTTGCAAAGGTTCGACCAGTTTGAGCCCTAACTCCTTATATCTCGACCTCATTGGGGACATGCAAAGAAAAATAGAGAAATAGAAAATGGATCTGATATCACTTATCCAAACTTAAACATGAACGCAACAAATTATAGATATAATCATAAATACAAAGATGCAACAAAAATAACACCTCATTTCATTAATATCAAATACTAAAATATGCTTACAAACAGAAAGGAAATAAAGTTAGCTCGGGCGATGGTAGCTTATCTCTTAGGGGAGATGTGGTGGCTACATGCCTCTGAACTATGTTACAATGAGGCTCGAAGGCTTATTTATTATTGAGAAACAATGGAAAACCCTAAACATCCAAAAACCTAACCCTAGGAGACGAATTGCCAAAATTATGGGCCTCGTTTGGGTAAATTGGTATATCAACTTCCTAGGGTCGTAAATTTGGCATACGATCTTTGTTTAGCGTGCACAATACCTCGTTAGAAATATCTATGCTAGGAATACAAATTTAAAATAAAAACATGAGCCTAAGACTCATGTTTACCTAATTTTACCAAAAAACATTGTTCAGGGTCTCAAAACGGCCTTGGAAGTTCAAGACTTGAAAAAATGCAAGTAAATTATGCTGCAGTTAAGGAAACTAAAAAACTGAAAGAGACAGTGGTGGGGGTCCAAGTGGAATAGGCAAGTGGCCACCAATAGCCACCTAGATCAGTTGGTAGGGAAAACAATTAGGACCCCCAACAATGTATATATCTTCAATGCCTCCAGATTGAGTTGCTGCTTGAGAAAGATAGATGATACTTGGATGTGGCACAGAGGGATGGAGCATGTAAATTTCGATAATATAGTAAATATCAACAAGACAAAGGTAGTAAAATGGTTGCCAAAATTGTCAAGGAAAGACAACCCAATATGCAAATCTTACTAGTTTGGTAAACAAGAAAGAGCTAATTTCAAAACAAATGAGTATTCATCCTCTAGACCTATAGAGTTGGTTCACATTGATATATGTGGTCATACGAGGACACAAAGCCCAAGAGGAGAAAAGTATTTTATTATGTTCATCAAGGATTTTACTCTAGCTACTTGGATAATGTTGTTAAAAGAGAAATCAAAATCTTTGAGTAAGTTCAAAGTGTTGAAGGCTCAAGTGAAAATGATAAGGATCTTAAGATCAAATGCTTGAGATTTGATAGAGGGGAAGAGTTCACCTCAAAAGTGTTTAAAGAATTTTGCAAAAATCATGGCATCAGGAGGCAATAATCAATTGATAAGATCCCTAATCATCTCTAGAAATGAAGGCCAACATCTATAAATCATCTCAATTTGTCTAACAATAAATGTTACATGAAAAGGAATGATCAAAACATAGGCACATTTAACTCTTTGGCATATGAGGGCATCTTTCTTGGATATTAAGCTAAGAGAAAGACTTACAAATTCTACCACAAGAGCACTAAGAAGTTTGAGGAGTGCATCAATGTCAAAGTTGATGAAGCTCTGCTTGATCCAAAAAATTCTAAAGAAGATGAAAAATCAAATGAGGAGCAAGACCTTGTCTTCAAATACATTGAACAAGAAGAAGAAGAGGAAGAAGATGAATAAGAAGAAGTAGAAGAGAAAACTCAAATGTCAAACACCCCACCTAGGTATGTGTAAAAACAACACCCAGAGAGCCAAATAATTGGTGATCAAAGACTTCATGTCCAAACAAGACGAAAATTCATTGGCAGCCCCAACCATACAAATATTGCCTTGCTGTCAGAAATTGAGCCCAAAAACTTTAGTCAAGTAGGAGAAGACAAATATTGGGTGAAGGAAATGTTTGACAAATTGGGTCAAATTGAAAAGAATAACACCTAGGGACTAGTTCCAAGACCAATGCGCAAGAATATAATAGGCACCAAATGGGTGTTTAAGAACAAGTTGAATGAAGAAGGCCAAGTGGTAAGGAACTGATCTAAAATTCACTCGTGAGTGATCTTAGTTAATTAAATAATGAATGAAGGTATTACAGACTCATGTGTTGGTGTGTGTCTATGTTATTTTAGGCAATAGATCGATCAGATTGCAAAATACACAGATGATGGAAAATGGAAAACAATAAGGGAAACACAGTAAGCAAATACAAGAACACAATACATTAATAAGGAGTTCACCCTATTCTCCGGGGCTACATCTCCGGTCCAGCTTTCAGTGGTGGCCTTCTTTTAATGTGTCTTTAAAGCAGAGATTTACAGTGAGGAGCTCAACTTGAGACTCCTGAAACAAAGGATGCTTAGTAGGGTGGTTCTTGGATTCCCCAAGCCACTAGAGTGCACAGACTCTTTCCTCTGGTATTTAATGGGATGAGTCCAATGGTGCTCAATTCCCGACAGATATCCTCACAGGGATGGCTTGAACCTCTCAAGCCTAGTTCTATCTACTCGATGCTACCTTAGGTCAGCTCGACTCTCTGTTTTCTGCTTCTTGCTTCACTGTCTCTTTCGCCTTTTCTATCACTGTTTTTCTTCTCTGGTTCTTCCTTATAGTGCTCTGTTATGTTATGTTCTATCTGTTTATTCATGGCTTAAAGCCAATCTTTCCTTGACTGTTCGCTTCCTCTTCCACCCCTTCGGATCACCTGCTGCTGTTCGCTTGGAGTTCCCTGCCTCTACATCATCACCAATGTCCCACAGGGAAGTGGCCACTTTTCCTCTCACGAACTGTGCCAGCTCTTCCTCAACGGTTCAATATTTTAGTTACACTGTGGAATGGTTCATCCGCTAACTTAGTAGTCAAATCAGACTTCAGACTTTTATATGTCGCGGCTTAATTCCCCTGTTAAATCCAGTTTCTCCATCAGGTGCAATCTCTGACATTAGATCTGGAGCCCCAAGATCCTACGATGTTCGCTCATTTTGTGTGGTTGACTTGCTTGACCATTAGCACGCAATGAGAGGCAATTTTCTCTCTCATCCGCTGGACACGCGTCGTGTAATGAATGGAATCACTCGTTTTCTGCCAAATCCGCTTACTACCCCAATGTGCCTTCGATATACTGCCAGTTTTGGAGCGCAGGACCTGCCTTTCACCTTAGCGCTTTCCCTATGGTTTCCCGGCTTCCCATGCAACCGAGCACTCGGGGCTTTTCCTTCTCGAGGGGTTTTGCCCAGCAGAAATGGCCTCCGTTTCCCGATCCGAGCTTCCTAACTGCCAGTTTTTCTTCCTACATGGTCTCCATGGGCCTCGATCAACGCGCTTTGACCGAGGTCCTCGTTGTTCCTTGCTGTCTGCAAACTACCATTGTCCAGAGGTCTTCCTGATAGCCCTTTGTTCCTAAATTTGAAGTCTGTGCCGATTTAATACAGTCATGGCACTCAATAATTTTTCATGGATCCAATTTGGATAAGGAACAAATCTAGGCTAGTTTGTAAAGGGTGCACACAAGTTGAATGTATATAATTTGAAGAAACCTTTGCCCTTGTATCCAAGTTGGACGCCATAAGAATGTTTTTTACATTTTCTAGCTATAAGAACTTTAAATTTTATCAAATGGATGTCAAGTCAACATTTCTCAATGGTTAATTGGAAGGGGAAGTATATATTGAATATCCAAAAGGCTTATTTCTTTCAAATAATGGAGATTATGTTTATAGGTTGAGAAAATCTCTTTATGGGATGAAACAAGCTCTAAGAGCTTGGTATGCCATATTAGATAAGTATCTTCACCTACAAATTTTTAAAGAGAGATTGTTGATAACAATCTGTATATTAAGTATGAAAACAATCATTTGCTAATAATTTTTGTTTATGTAGATGATAATATCTTTGGCAGGGATTTGGAGAAAATGGGATTGTTGAAGTTATACAAAAGGAGTTTGAAATACCTAACTAGGAAATCTTTCATTTTTCCTTGGATTACAAATTACTCAATCTGAAAGAGGTGTCTTCATATCTCAGTCTAAGTACCTAAAGGAAACCTTGAAGAATTTTGCAATGGAAGAGTGCAAACTTGTGGCACACCTATGGTAATTGGATACAAATTAAACAAAGAAGATGATTCTCCCCTCATAAATAAGACTACTTACAGGTCTCTGATAGGAACCTTGTTCTACCTAACTACTTCATGGCCAGAGATAATGCAAGTAGAGGGATTGGTTGCCATATTTTAAGCAAATACTAAGGAAAGTTATGTCAATGCAGTCAAGAGAATCTTCAAATATATGTAAGGCACAATAAACTTTGGTCTGTTGTATGCAAGAGGTGAGGATTTTAATTTAAAATATTATACTTATGCTAGCTGAGTTGGTGCATTGATGATAGAAAAAGTACTAGTGGAGCAACAATTTTCTTGGGGGACTGCCTTATGTCTTGGGTAAGCAAAAAACAAGATTCAATTTCTTTATATACAATTGAAGTTGAGTACATCGTTGTTGCCACTCGTTGTACTCAAATCCTTTGGATGAAGTAGACATTAAAATACATCAAGGTGAAGTTGAATGATTCAATTCCTTTCGTGTGCAATAACACCAATGCTATCAACTTCTCCAAGAACCCTATTATGCGTTGAAAGACTAAACATATTCCAATTAAATTCCATTTCTTGAGAGATCAAGCTGTTGCTAATGGTGTTTGACTTGAATATGTGGTCACTAATGAGCAACATACAGACATATTTAAAAAATATCTTCCTTGGGAACCATTTGAATATCTCAGGCAAAAGTTGGGAGTAGTTTCTCCTACAGCCAAATGACTTAGCACGAGAGAGGGCTCACAGCTACTCAATTTATTGTTTAAGATAAAAAGGTTTCTACAAGCCAAGAAAGATGACTTAGTCGATGTAAAGTTTGGGTCATCAGTAAAATATGTTCAAAAGAAGTAGATCTGCAGTACTTAGTATTTCTATACAATCCATCTAGTGATACTATTTACTTTGTCAAGGGGATATTTTACAATTGGCTGCACCCTTTACCATTAATTTCAAAGGGGGAGATGAAAATGGTGCCTCAAACATTGTTAAGGGGAATGTTTGTCAACAGGAGAAGAGCCTTAAGGGTGTCAAGGGGAGTGATTTCATAAGGTGTGACCACCAATGTCTTAACAAATGTTTTCAATGTTGTCATCAATGCCAAAGGGGGAGATTGATGGAAAAATGTTGTCATTGATGTGAACCTATCACTGATGTCAAGCTATGGTAAGGTTAAGGGTATTTGGATGGTATTTGAGAACCACCACAGGAGTAGGAAAAGTTAGAATCATTATGACTATGACTAATAGTTGTATGGCTCAATAATTGATATTTGAAGGAATTTGTTATGAAAAAGATCATATCAGACGCTTCTATCAATTACTCAGATGGATAGGTCTCATAAAGTCCTTTCCAACAGTATATGGCAACCTAAAAAACTCCCCAAGGATAAAAAATTACTCAAGGATGAAATCTGATAGAGTTTCTGGGGCCTCATGGTTCCACTAGAGGTCATGTCATTACGTCCTAGGAGCCTAGAAAAGTGTAATTGCCACAAAGGAAATGGTCCCACGATTAACGAGCCCACAAGATGGAGTTGTTGTCATCTTTTGACAAGACTTTTTCATGTCCTTCCGCAGAGCACTGGGCAAGGTGTGTTGGTGGAAGCGTGAAGGATGATGCCATGATACGGACCCCAAGGGATGGTAAATTTGCCAGAAATGATACTTAACACAAGAATTCATGCCATGGGGAAATTAAGTTAACAAAGAAATTTGGTTCAAAACACAAGGTCGGGACCCCTCTTTTGTACAAAAGACAGGTGGAAACAGAGACAGATGACATTCTCTTATTGGTCTATGATGATGAGTTGGACAGTAATGTGGCAACAAGTTGACAACGTGGGTTAATGACAACATGACAGATAGTAAAATTCTATCGGTTGATAATGGTGATGTGGGAGCCATAGGGGCAGTTATGTCAACATAGTGATGATGTGGCACTTCGGGAGAGTAACACATGGAATGTTGATTTGGCCTTTTTAGGTGGCCAAGTGGGCCATATCCGGATGACATGTGGCACCACTCAGAGGCTACCATGTGGTAGTGATGACATCATCACCTAATGTGGAATTTTCTCGAAGTTTGTGCCAAGGAGCCATGTCTTTGGACAATTTCATGATATAACAAATTTTCAATATGATGGAGAAACCATGAAATAACAAAATTCAGGAGGGACGAAGATTACAAAGGGACCAATCCATTGATGGCCAACATAGCATAGAAATACATGTCGACGCGGCCTAGAAAGCAGTAGGAAGGTTCAAATGTGTATAGTCCCATGGTCAACGTGAGCCGAGGGACGGGAAATGTCCCAACACCGTCGTTTGATGGAAAAGCCGCACCCCAAGGAAACATGAGAAGGTACAACAATGTGTAAGTCCCATGGTTGATGGGAGCCAAGGGACAAAGAATTTTCCAACACTATTACTCGATGGAGAGGTCACACCCCGAACTGTCATGGGAGGGTCCTTTTATGGGGGAGGCCATCATGGAATCAAGGCATGATAAACCTAGGGGCACAACCCTCAGACATATGACAATCTAGAAACAAGATATAAAGGCACATGGACTTAGTTTTGACGTGAACTAAAGTGCTTCCCACTTTCAGTGCGTTGTCTTAGCACCAAGTCAGTTGCACAAGGGGATCTAAGAGATTAAGGGCGTGACATAGGTTAATATTGGCGTCTAAGTTTCAAATTGCGGAGAACAATAAACCTTTGGCTGCAACACACTCCTAGTCCAAATATTCAATGTAGTAGGTAGTGCTAGTGGCCTCAGTTATGAGCCCCTACCCTCATCAAGGTGTATTCTCAGCATGAGGTGCCATCCTGAAGGATTGTGTGCCATATATAATTAATTAAGAGATTCTTTGAGTTGGGTATGCAATGATGGAATTCAATCCTTGGTAGTGTGACCCATATTGATGAGTCTCGACTTTTGTGAGCTCAATCTTAGGTTATGAAAAATTAATGGTTGCAATCCGATAGATGTAGATGCAGGAATTGGAGGCCATCCCTGAGCACAATGAATGTACTATCTACTCCATCATGGGCTATGGAAAATTCAATGCAGGCCTCTCTCGAGTTGTGTGTAGGCGGATAACATTCTCCCTCTCTATTTGTGTGTAAGCGGATAGAGTTATCCCTCTCTATTTGTGTGTTGTGGGATGTTATGTCTATAGGATGTGGTAATGAGAGTTTTTTTTTTGGGAGGTAGTTTTGTTTTGAGTGTTACAACCATTTGAGGTGGAGAAAAATGAAACTAAGTGAATGTTAGCAAATGCTGAGGGAGCTTGTTGTTACAGAGGAGAATGCAAAGGACATGGTGCTAATATCATAAAAATTCCAAGTTGCAGAGGTAAGTCAAAGGTTCTGAGTTTGAAATCCTATGAAAGTATATAACACTTGGCTACAACAAGTTGGTGTTTGCATTCGTTGGAGGTTGTTGACTCTAAGAAAGTTGGTTCTTACTGACATTAAGGAGTTGGGGCTCCCTGTGAGTAGGTGCTCACAAACAATGATGTAATTAGAGTGGGTGCCACTGATTTACATCATAATACAAACAAGATTTTGTGGTTTTTCTCCCATAAGTGTTTCCATGTTAAATTCACTGTATACATGTGTAATATGAATGTCATGATCCTGTTTACTCTTAGTTATTTCATTTGTGTAGTTGCATTGTTAAAAAGTACAAAAATGTAAATTACTGAGTCACCCCCAAGTAATTCCTGATTGCCAAAAAATTACTCACCTCTTTGATTAGAGAACAAGAAGTTCCCTAGGTTGTGCTTGGGTGTTTCCATGGAGGAACATATTAACCATCAACAAAAGAATGGATAAGGCATCACCCTACTTCTTGACAAGCCACCATTTTTCTAAGTGGAGCATGAACATAGATAATCATAACCCTCATCTAGATCAGGGTGTATTGTTTCTTAGTCATTTATATTTATTGTGGCTAGTTGGACGCCATATTTGATATTAGTTCCTTTGAACTTTGTGCTTTGTTCATATGACGAGTTTAATTTTGGACATGTAACATTCGTGGGGTTTAGAGTTGTCACTATTTGGGAACCTTTTAGATGTCTGTGAAGTACTAGTTTTTGTTCATAGCCACTGCTTTTGTAGCCCATAATTTTATAAAATCCCTTTACAATGATTGATTTATAAGAAGAAGAAAAAATAACATTTTATCTCAAGAAAAAAAGAAGAAAATAATAATTACTAACATTCTTACCATAAATTATTGCACTACAAATTTAAAGGGACTCTTATCTTCTCTTATTCAAAACATAGTTTTAAAAATCGGAAGGCTTTGCATTTCTGGGAAGGGGACGTGAATTTGACATATCTAAGAGCCCATGTTACTTTGCATTCCATATGACTTTACATTTAAGTTATGTGACAACAATCTAATTTCATTTCCAGAGAATATCAATGAAATTAACTTGAATAACTATCTTTCCTGAAAACAACAAAGTAGTTCTCTGAGGAGTTCTCACGTCCACTAATTGGGAAGCAACAAAGGTTCTTTGAGTCCTCACTTCAACTGTTCTTGGGGATTTGTGATTAACAACTTACTAACTATAAAAAGAATATCTAAAAACATGTATTTTGTTCATTTAGGTTATTTTTTTATTATTATTTTAGACCACCACTCAATTAAATAAGAATATTTGAGTAATTTACATATCTTCTTGAATTTCCTCAATAAAAATATATTTATATATTAAAAAATAAATAAATTAAAAATTTACTTATAAATTAAAACATTTAAAAATAAAATAATAATAAAGAATGATTATCATGATTAAATATGAGACAATATTTAGAATTTTAACCTACTTAATGATTAAGATTAAAGGTATTGAACTTCACAATTTATTCAAAATTGTATGGATCACAAAATTTAGTAAAATAACTAAATTTCCAAGAATGGATTATCCAAAATTTAGGATTATTGCCTTCCACATTAGCCTATTCCTCCTATCCGTGTTCCTTTGTGCCTCTAGGTGCAAATGCTAGTTATCATTTCATAGACCTTTTAATTAGTCTATACAATCATTTTCATAGATAAGTTCACTAATTGAGGCCTATGCAGACGTTCCAAAGGACTTTAAAATGGTGAAGTACTTACTTGGATGTGGTTTGTATGTTGTGTACATCTTCTATTATTAGAAATAATATACACTTAATTTTATTTCAATTGGATTATTTAGTAGAGTCATCCACGATAGCCTTTTTATTATCACTAAGAGGGAATTTCACAAGTGCATGCATGAGTTTCACTAATCTCCAATTTTATGAGATGGTTAACTCATTAATCCATGGCCAGTTAACTAAGATTATGTGCTGTTTTTCTATAGTGGACGTTCATATCTCTCTAGATTCACTACTAGACTCACTATTGTACTAGTTCAACCAAGTATAATATATTGCATTGAATTGTACTCTCCCATAATTTTGTTTTTAGCCCATGAATAAAATTTATTAATTTTTTTCTCTATAAATTTTCTTTCTTCTTTCCTTGCAATTTTTGTTGATTTTTTTCTAGATAGATCCAACTTGTGTAGGTTCAACTACTATTTCACATTGTATTAGAGCCCATGGGATCTAGGAAGAAGGATCATAGACAATCTATTTATAGGTATTGAATATTGGAGCTATCAGAAAAAATGGAATTTCCATTTGTAATTTTCACTTCATATATGTTAATTTTTTATAACAATGGTATGTTCTATGCTTAAGAAAATTTACTTTAATGTTATTTTAGCAACCCAATGACAATTTCCAATTATATCGAGTAGAAATCACATTAACTTATAAACATTGGAATTAAATGCAGATATAACATAAAATCATATGAAGAAGACAAACCAAGACAAGAGGACACAAGATGTGGTAAATGCCAAGGACAAACCCCAATGTGGGGAAACCCTTTGATCAAATCTTCTTACTATTCTTCAGTAGTTCAATAGAGAGAGAGAGAGAGAGAGTACAAACATTATAAATACAACCCCAAAACAGATCTGCCAAATCAACAGTCAATGCATCCCTAACCAAAAAGTCAACGGTGGTTAAAGCTGCCCCAAATCAACCAGTGATCAGCTCGGTCAACAACAAAATAGTATGACCTTTAGAGAGCATCAAAGTCAACCCAAAACAACTCAGTCAACCCAAATAATGCTTTCTGTGACTTTTGCGGTCAATTAGAAAGTCAATGCTACAGTCAACATGGTCAAAATGTCCCCAATTTCCTCAATTTGCATGCCAAATAATGTGGCCTAAAAATATCGAAGTTCTGGCCCAAAAAAAAGTCAATGCTTGGTCAAAGTACCCAAGTCAAAGTTGGTCAATGCTTCCCTAATCACAGAAAATTTCGGCCTCCAGAAATCAACCTTCCTTCCACACATGCGAAGTAGGGAGGGCCTCCAAGTGTACGAACCAATCAATAGAGGAGAGAGAAAATGATATGATGAGATGAGTGAGTGTCTAAATGAGACAAGGGCCACTCCTACTTATACAATTCATTGAGGATGAGGAGACACATCCATTGGGCTTCATGAGCCTACATTTGACTGAGTTCAGCCTTGACAATTTGACCATGAGAAAGAATAAATTCAAAATTCCATTTTTTCTTGTCAGAGTGAGATGATATTTATATCAAAATTGTACCTCTCCGAAAGAGAAATTCAATGCAAAAATCATCTCCATCATGTGAGCTGTGGAAGTTGGCCCTATTTTCCAATTTTAACACACCCTCTCAACTAGGGATAATTCCAACTGCCAAACCATCTAACATCATGATGCAAACATGTCATCCAATACCATCCATGCCATCACTGCCCTGCATTGATATGCTTTGGTAAACCATGAAGAAATAATGAAGAAGAGGTGATCGAGAGTGAGTCATAAGATCATACCACTCTCCACTGAATAAATTCATACCTTGATCCCAGATCAAGTTTTTGAACACCATGCATCCTAGTCATAGGGAGTACGAAAGTACACGATGCATCCATTGGTAACGCTATGGTCCCTAACCAACTTTTCCCAACTCATTGTCCAGATGAGAGGTACTTCCCATGAGTCCCAAATTCTATGGGTAGGATGTGTGTCGGGGCATCAATAGGAGAAGGTGAACCACTCATCCTATGAATATGTCAATCATAGGGGAAGGTGAACCACTCACCCTACATACATGTGTTCGGGTAGGGGAAGGTGAACCACTCATCCTACACACTCGTCAACCATAATGGGGTATCACAGGGGAAGGTAAACCACTCACCCTATATCTAGCACATCACTAGGGTAACGTGAACCACTCACCCTATGGTCGCTCATAGCTAGCTCCAAGAAGTACCCCAAGCCCCCAGGAGCTCCCAGAGCTCCGCGTTCAACTCATATGAGACCCTCATGGAGGTTCATTCCACAAATCCAAGTCTCTCTTGAAAGGTTAAGAATTTGAACTTCTTAAGAGGCTTCATGAGAATGTACGCAACCTACTCATCTATCCTGATGTGTTGGAGCCTAACTGCTCCCCGTTGTACCATATCCCAGATAATGTGGTACTTGATATCAATGTGCTTGGAGTGGGCGTGGAACACAAGATTATTTGATAGATGGATCCCACTCTGGTTGTCACAAAAGATCATGATGGTATCTAACACATGCTCAAATAGCTCACTAAGGAGATTCCTCAACCAAACGACTTCACAATAGGCCAGACTCACAGCAATGTATTTGGCCCGGCGGTGCTTAGTGCAACCAATTTATGCTTCCTACTTTCATGAAATGTCCCCCTCCATGCAACATGTTTCTCAGCATCTTCAAGAGTATCTTTGAGCCATAAAGGCCTTTTTCTTGAAGTAGTGGGCTCACTAGGAGGTGGATCAATGGGATCCATCAGACTTTCAACATTGGGCATTGGTTCATCGAACAGAGGTTCATCCTGCTTTTCTACACCAGTAGCATCATTATTGTCCTTCCTTGGAATAGGAAGATCTCAAATCTTTCTAAGAGCAGAATCTTCATCAAAAGTCGCATCATGACTATTCCACTTCCCTTTGACCATGCACATAGATTCTATATGCCTTTGAAGTTTCACCATAGCCCACAAACGTTCCTTTCTTCCCAGATGCATCTAGTTTGTTTCTTTTCTCTTTCGGCACATGAAAGTACAAGAGACAACCAAAAATTCTAAAATGAGTAACATAAGGTTTCTTACTGGTGAATACTTATTCGGGTGTCTATTGATGTGGGCATTGGTTTTTGACATACACATCAGCGTTGGTAGCTTCTCCCCATAAGAACTTTGGAAGACCTTGATCATGAAGCATAGCCCAGGTGGCTTCTATGATAGTATGATTCTTCCTTTCAACAACACCATTTTTTTCAGGAGTATATGCGGTTGTAGTCTCCCTCTTAATGTCGGCTTCTCTATAATAGTATTTGAATTCATTTGACTCATATTCGGTCCCATTGTCCGTTCTCAGTATTTTTATTTCTTCTTCATTTGATTTTTGACCAAGGCTTTGAAGGAACGAAACCATTTGAATACTTCATCCTTCTTCTTTAAGAAATGGATCCATGTCTTGCGAGAGAAGTCATCCACAAAAATAATATAATACAAATATCCACCCAAAGATGTCATAGGAAACATACCTGATAGATCAGAATGGACCAATTGAAGAATACCAGTGGTTTGAGTCTCAGTTGAGGGGTATGGTCCCCTTGTTTGTTTTCCATATTCATATCCCTCATAAATACCTTAAATATTTAAGTTGAATTCGGGCATCCTTGTGACCATGTTCCATACATAGGGTAAGGATTTGAAATGAAGGTGAGCAAATCTCTAGTGCCATAGTTCAAATTGAAGATAGGTGTCACAAGTCATTGCTCCTAATGAACTTCCTCCAACCTGATAGAGACCTTCAACCCTGAATCCAAAATTGAATGCATCTCTTGGGTTCCTTTGCCAAAGAAGAACCTTCCCATCAATGAGTGTCACCTTGAAGCCTTTATCTTTCATTGTAGAAATAGAAACCAAGTTCTTTTTCAGATCAGGTACATATCGCACTTCTTGCAAATGAAGAGTTTGACCTTGATTTAGGTGAAGAGTAACAATCCCAATTCCTTTAACAAGATAAGTGGCATTATCCCCAAGTATAATATCCATACGTATCTTATTTTCCACCAAGTTAGAAAGGGCTTCCTTGTACCTAGTGACATGCTTTAAGGCACCACTATCAATCAACCAATGGTCCAATTATCTGGAGGAGAGGCAGTGGAGAGGGGAGAACTAAGAATAAATTATTTTTTCTTTGCAATATTAACTTCATCATACCTGGAGTTTCTCGACTTCTTGGGAGGACCACCACTCCAATTTCGAGCAGCAAAAACAGCTCTTTCCTTTGTTATTGAACCTATTGTTCCTTTGATTGTCCTTGCCTTTGAAGTTGTTGTTATTGTTGTCATCATCTCTTGGAGTATTCTTCTTGTAAGGACAATCTATAGCGAAGTGGCTAAACCTATTACAATTGAAGCATCTACCTTTCCTTCCTTCTTTGAATCCTGGCTTGAACCCTTGTTCTTGATTCCTTGGACCAACATTGTTCATTCTATTACAATGAATGGAGAAGGCGGTAGGATTGTTTCCATTTGCGAGCTTGTCTCTTTCCATCATCCTTATTTATTATTGAGTGCATCTGGCCAATACTTTATCAAATCCTGGAATCTTATCATTGTTGAGAATGGTAGTGTTGAACACATCCCAATCTCTTGTAAGGCCTCCAAGTGCAATAAGAGATAACTCCATTTCATCAATGACTTCACCAATAAATAGGATATCGTTCTTGATCTTAGTAATCCTCGTGAAGTAGGATTGAATGTATTCTCTTATATCCATATTAATATCTTTCAACTTGTTCTTGAGAAAGAGAATTTGATTTGCATTGTTTATTTTGAACATCCCAACCAGCTTTTCATACATCTCCTTAGATGTTTCCAAATCAAAAATATAGGCAACCAAAGGTTTATGAATGGAATCAACAATAATCTTCTTAGCTTTTACCTCACCTTTATTATACTTGGTTTGTGCAGCAACATATGAATTTGAAGGAGGCTCTGCTATTCTTTCTTTGACATAGTCCATGGCATCATTCTCTTCTAATGTCAAATCCAAAGTCATTTTCCATGCACGATAGTCAGATTTGTCCTTAAGCTTGTCTTCGGATTTGAAGAAAGATGTAGTCGTCATTAGGACTAGTTCCAAGTCCTTGTCCAACAACTTCCTTTAGTGATTTTTTTGCTTCACTCTTGCTTGGGCTTTGTCTTCACTTGAGCTCTGATACCATGTAATTTTAGATAACAATCATATGTTCTATGCTTAAGACAATTTACTTCAATGTTATTTTAGCAGCCCAATGACAATTTCCAATTATATCCAGTAGCAATCACATTAACTTATAAACATTGAAAGTAAATTCCCAAGTCAAAGTACCCAAGTCAATGCTGGTCAACACTTCCCTAACCACAAATAATTTCGGCCCCATGAAATCAACCTTCCTTCCACACGAGCGAAGTAGAGAGAGCCTCCAAGTGTACAAAGCAATCAAGAGAGTAGAGTGAAGATGATATGATGAGATGAGTGAGTGTCCAAATGAGAGAAGGGTCACTCCTATTTATACAATTCGTTGAGGGTGAGGAGACACATCCATTGGGCTTAATGAGCTTACATTTGACCAAGGCCAGCCTTGACAATTTCACCATGAGAAAGAATAAATTCAAATTTTCATTTCTTCTTATCAGAACGAGATGATCTTTATATCAAAATTGTACCTCTCTGAAGGAGGAATCCAATGCAATAATCATCTCCATCATATGAGCTATGGAAGTTGTCTCTAGTTGCCAATTTTAACAATATAACTATTTGGAATGGAAGTCAAAAATTCTATTTCAACTTAGTAGAAACTTGTATATGATAGTCACTAAAACATAAATTGAACCAAATTCTATAGTATAAAATTCAAAAGATGTAAATTGAACCAAATTCCGTATTTGAAAAATCAAAGCATAAATCAAAATATTGCAAGAGCATGGACTAGACCTTTTGTCTCCTATATTTATTAATTTCTCTATGACTATTCCATATTGAAGCATTCACCACTCCAAATCAACTTTGAACCACTTTGGAAACATTTTTTAGAAAGCTCAATAGGATGTAGAATCATCCTTAGAAATGAGATAAACCCATTAAATCCTAACAATTTTGAAAACATTCAAGATTTAGACCAAACACAATGCCACTTAGATATGTTTTTACTAAATTCTTGTAGCATTAAATTTATGTTATATTAGTTTTCCTATTCTAATCATTTATATTGATGGCTTCCCTTTCCTTTCAACTTTGCAAATGAATTATATTATAATGTTTCGCCCTAAAAAGTACAAAAATTATCATTAAATTAAAGAAAGTATAGTGCACTAACGAAATGTATAATAATTTCTTAAGTTGAAATATGGAATCACATTGTGCCCATTCACCATCTCATTTTCATGATGGGAAAAGTTTGATATGAAAGAAATTGGAAAAAAAAAATATGGAAAGTTCCAATTAGGAACGACTTTTATTATTTTTTAAACCTGGACTACTAAGGCTTGCCTTTTTGGATCCTCTTCTACTTTCAATGGAGGCCTAAAGAGGCGAGCTAAGCAAGAATTATTTTCTAGCAGGGACAGAGCTCCATAGCAGGTAGATTCAAGCCTTTAATCAAGGGACCCATGTCAAGGAAACAACACTAAAAGTGTGGCAGAGGCTTCCAACATAGTTACCGATCAAACGAGAACTATTACCTCAAAACAGTTATTCTAGCCCCAAAAGCCCAAAAACACATGAAAAAACAACCCAAAAATGAAAATTGTGTATGCAAGAATAATGTTTTTTTTTAGGGTAAATTTTCAACATTCTTTTTTAAAATGGAAGTAAAAACCATTTTTTTGGCAAAATGGATGAAAAAAACACCCATAAAAAAATAAGTGTTGATTATGGAATATCAAAAAAAAAAAAATCAGGGTACAATTTTGACATTTTTTAGCAATGGAATTAAAGATAAAATATCCAGACTTTGAAAAATTGTAAAATTCCAACAATTCTCAAACATAATGTTAAAAATAAAATATCATGTTTCAAATCCTGATAATTCCAACAATTTCCATCCATGTCGTTAAAGATAAAATATCTTGACTTTAAAACATCCTGAAATTGTAATTGTTTTCAACCATAGCATTAAAGATAAAATATCATGACTTAGAAAAACATTAAAATCTTGACAATTTTTCAACCATGCAATTAAAACCAAAGATTATGACTACAAAAAAATCTCAAGTTTTCAAATATTTCAAGCATAACATTATGACAAAAAACTTTAAAAATGAACACCCAAGAGTAATTTATTCTTTAAATGCTAAATATATAGCGATTTTAAAATCTTAGCTTAAGATATGTTAGGATATTCCGACACATAGGAAATAATTACATACAACTTGGTCTAGTGTATAGTTAAGTAAAATATGTTTCTTTAGTATGTACTTTTTGTAACTTACAATCTAACGGTCACGATATGTTCTAAACATGAAGTGATTTGATGATTCATTCTCTCCTTAGTATTACCGACACTTAATTTGTGGCTTAACACCCAATTGGTCCATGAGCTTTATTTAAAGAGCATGGAGGGTCATTTGTTAGGTGACCATTCATGAAAGAAGCTTATGTAAATTTTCTTTCTTTTAAATTAATAAATTGTCTGAAGTGGCCGCATTGGCTCAGGTCGTGGATTGTTTCCCTCTTTGAGGGTTTTAACCACGTCAAGAACACTGATGTACCGATCTGTGATTTGTTTGTGAGCGGTGTCCTTTGGTTTTCTATCTTAGGAACTGACAATGTAAATTCCTACATGGTATCATAGCTATTCGAGAGCTGCATCCGTTGGTGATCCAAATCCAAAGCTAGTACAACTACATCCGATTGTCATTTCGCAAATCTGTTGTTTTTGGCTTTTGGGCCGAGAGGACTTCTCTATTGTGTTGGGAGCATCTGTTCTAGTGAGGAACCCCTTTCGTTTCATGCAAAAAGGTTTATAGTAGCCCTAACTACGTTATTTTTAAGATCTTGAGGTATATATTCTTTATTTGCAATTATAGTTATTTATCTCTCTGTTTATTTTGGTTGATAGTCCTTTATATTTTCTTTTATTACCGGATCTATACCTTTCATTTTTGCGTATGCTCTTTGCCCTGCGACTTTGTGTGATCTGGGCAAATCAGAAACATAAAGAAATGATTTTTCTCATGCGTATGCTCTTTTTCACTGCGCCTTAGTGTAATCTCAGAAAACCAGAAGCATTGAGGAAAATATATAGTTTCCGGCCAAATCTAACTTTAAGCCGCAAGGCTTGGATTTCTTTTGCGCGTTCGTTTTGGTTTATATGGTTGTTTTTTTGTTTTGTAGGGAAAAATAGGTTTTTCAAGTAAGCACACACTCTAAAGTTTCAGTGAGCAAAAAAAAAAAAAAAAAATCTCTTCCTCATTTCCAAAAATTACTAATGTTTTAAACTAGCTCATTTGGTCCAAAGTTACTTTATGAGAATAGAGGTCTTGGGGTCAAGTCTTTCTTTTTGTTGAGTTACTTTTTCAAAAAACATAAGTAACTTATGTTTTAAAGTTATTTTATGTAAAAAATTTCATGGCCATTGTAAAAAAAAAATTAGTCACTTATAATTCTAAAGTCACTTTATCTTTTATTTAAGTTACAATTTAGTGAATAGTTTATAAAGTACCATTGTAAAAGTGACTTTCACTTATTTATAAAAGTGGGTCACATAAAATAATCTTTTTTAAAGTGAACTAATTAGATTAAGTTTGGAAATGGGGGGAATTTTTTTTAAATATGACATTATCATTAACTTCCCAACATTCACATAGTTCGTCAACATCTTTAACAACTTTTATTCAAAAATCCATAACTCTTTATTCGAAAACCGTTTGTTTTAATTAGCCTAATTTTTCGAGATCTTTCCATTGAAACACTTAATTTCAACATCTACAGCTTTAGTTTCTTTTAAAATGGAAAGTCCATACCTAACTATTCTTGATAGCACCAATTACTTCCAATGACTATCCTACATTGTGGATTTACTTAGAAGTAAAGGTCTTTATAGAATAGCCTCAAGCTAAGAGTCTAAACCTAAAGATGAAGATAAGCAAGCTAAATGGGAAAATAAGCAAGATCAAGCACGTGGGTTGATAGGGATGTCTATTCTCTAGACCTTAGATTCCATATCACAGAAATTGATACCAACGATGAAGCAATAAAGCAACTCAATAAAGTTTTTGGAATTAAAAATGAAATTAAGCTCATCCACTCGAAAATGAGTTGCTTACATTGGACCCTAATAATTTATCTTCCATTGAAGATTTTTTGTCTAAATTCAAGACCCTTTGAATTATCTTGGAAGGTGTTAATATTAAGAAAGAAGACGATAGCATAATCTATTCCATTTTTACCAAGTTAGGACCAGCATACTCTATGTTTGTTTTCACCTTCCATTCTACTAGAGAAACCTTTATTTCTCAAAGACAATACTACAAGTCCCCATATTTTGATGACTTTTGTAATTCTTTAATAGGAGAACAATAAAAACTCTTACATCTTGGTCTTCTTAATACTGGAAACTCTTCTAAGAAAGCCTTAGTATCCCAGCAACAACCAAGTTCAAAGAATCCTAAGAAGTAACATCCTAGAAAGAATGGTCCTAAACCAAACAAGGATCCTAAGCCATTTAGTCTCAAAATGAAAAATCAACTCAACAAAATGATAAGACAACTAAAAATAAAGGGAAGAAGACTGATAGACATTACAACTTTTGTAATCGTGATGACCACTTAGAATCGAAATGCTTTAAGAAGATGGAAGCCTTGGAAGCAGCAATGAAGAAGCATAACATCCATTTGGAACACTCTTCAAATTCAACTTCATCTTCAGGAATAACACTTTATGCATGTGGTTGTCAAGCATCTCGGTCTGGTTATGCACTAAATTTATCTTCTTCTTCTTATTCTCATGAGTGGCTCATTGATTCTGGAGCTTCTTATCACATGGCCCAAAACAAAACCATGTTTTCTTCTTTAAATGATTGTAACACCAAAAATATATATGTTGGTGATGATAGATCTCTTAGTGTTGTAGGGACTGGAACTATTCATCTAGACAATGGTCAATTTAATGATGTATTATATGTTTCTACCTTATCCTGCAACCTTCTATCTGTATATCTCACAACTCATTCAGGTGAAGGTAAAACCGTTGAATTTTCACCTCATGACGTTGTAATTAAGGACATAAGAGATCCTAGACAAATTTTAGCTACTGCATTGCTGATGATTCTATAAAGTTGTATAAGTTTAACAACTTTGGGTCATCAACTCTTCCTTTAGTATTTTTTGCTCATAATGATGAAGTGAGCAAACTTTGGCATGAACGATATGGTCACTTAAACTATCGCTCCTTTCAAAATCTATGTAAAAAAATATGATGACATGTCTTCCTATGGTATCTTGCAAAGATGGTGTTTGTTCCAGATATGTACTTGGAAAACATCATCAAGATAGTTTTGAAAAATGTGCCTCTTGGCATGCTTCAACCCCTTTACGACTTGTGCATAGTGATTTATGTAGTCCACTTCCAGTTGTTTCATTCTCTGGGTACAAGTATTTCTTAACTTTCATTGATGATTTCTCTAGATGCACTTGGGTATACTTCTTAAAGCTCAAGAGTGAAGTCTTTAACATGTTCTTAGCTTTTAAGGCCTTTGTTGAGAAACAATCTTGACATCAAATTCTTAATCTAAAATCTGATAATGACAAAAAATATGTTAACAACAAATTCATCAACTTTTTCACTAAGCATGGAAATCAATTGCAACATATTGTGTCATATACTCCACAGAAAAATGGTGTAGCTGAAATGAAGAATCACACCTTAAAAGAAATGGATAATTGTATGCTTTAATCTAAAGGACTTAGTCTTAATTTCTGGGCAAATGCAATTAACTGTGCACATTACATAGTAAATCGCACTCCTACTAAGGTTTTAGAGAATATCACTCCAAAAGAAGCATGGAGCTCAATTAAACCAGATGTAAGTCACTTTCGTGTTTTTGGAAGTGAAGCATGGGCCCATGTTCCAGATGATAAACATAAAGCATTAGAATCCAAGAGTGAAAAATGTATTTTTGTTAGATATTCTGAAGATGTCAAAGGATATAGACTTCTTCAACCTAAATCCAAAAATGTTATCATTAGAAGAGATGTAAAGTTTACTGAAAATATATCGGCCTATGAGCCAGGTTCGACGGACGGGCCACCTCTCTCTATCCCTTCTACTTCTGAAAATATTCCTTCTTCAGATGATGAAAGCAAGGATAACAATCCTCCCCCACCTTCTTGGGATCCTCCTTCAACTCCTCAACTTCCAAAATGGGTCCGCGCTACTCGGGATGCAGCAGGTGCTCTTGCAGGTGATCCTACAGATCAGCGTCGTACACGTTCTCAGTTCAATAGAGCCTCTTTTTTACTGGCTCAAGCTTCAATGAATTATGATCCTAACACCTTTGCAGAAGCTTTAGGCCATCTAGATGGGGACACAACTATGAATGAAGAATAATGTTCATTATTGGCAAATGATACATGGGATTTTGTTCCTCTTCTAAAGGGGCGAAAACTTGTTAGATGCAAATGGGTTTACATAACCAAGTTTGGACTAGATGGAAAAATTGATAGACATAAAGCTCGTCTTGTTGCTAAGGGTTTTTCACAAGTTGAAGGCATTGACTATACTGAAAACTTCTCCCCTATTTCCAAAATGAACTCTATCCATCTTGTTCTTTCCCTTGCTGCCTCTTTCAAATGGGAAGTCCATCAAATGGATATTAAATCTGTCTTCTTTCATGGGGACTTGCATGAAGAAATTTATATGGAGCAACCTCCTGGCTTTATACAAACAGACTCCAGTGTTGTATGTCATCTTAGAAATCCCTTTATGGTCTCAAGCAAGCCCCTTGGGCTTGGTATGCCAAAATTGATCACTTTCTTTTAGATACTAGCTTTTCTAGGTGTCATTTTGACAATACTGTTTACACCAAGAAAGTGGGTAAGTCTCTTATCATTCTTGTTTTTTATGTTGATGATCTTATCCTTACTAGTAGTGATCCCAACCTTATAAACCATGTGAAGTCCAACCTTAAAAAGCAATTTGAAATGACAGACTTAGGACACTTGTATTATTTTTTTGGTCTTCATGTCTTGCAATCCAAAGAAGGTAGTTACCTTTCCCAGTCCAAGTATGCATGTGATCTTGTATGCCACTTTCACATGGAAGACTGTAAACCAACCCCTTCTCCCTTTCAGTTTGGAGCCAAACTTTCAGTGACTTGTACTTCCCCTGAAGTTGATGCTACCTTATACCGTCAACTTGTTGGAAAACTTTTGTATTTGACCCATACATGTCCTGACTTTTCCTTTGTTGTTGGTTTTATTGCTCGGTTTATGCAAAACCCACATGAAAGTCATTGGAAAGCAACTAAAAGAATACTTCGTTATGTTCGAGTTGCAATTCAGTTTAGGATTCATTACAGTGCTGAATCATCTCCTCTATTGGTTGGTTTCACTGATTCTGATTGGGCTGGTGACCCTGATGATCAGAAGTATACTGCGGGTTATGTTTTCACTCTTGGTTCTAGACCTATTGCATGGGCTTGCAAGAAACAAAGTTTTATTTATCTTTCTTCAGAAGAAGAAGAGTATCGTAGCGTCGTTGAAGTTACTAAGGAAGCCTTGTGGCTTCGTTAGATCCTATCAGAGTTTGGTTTTCAACAGCAGCATCCGACTACACTTTGGTGTGATAATCAAAGTGCCATTCAACTATGCAAAGATCCAGTTCAACATCAGCACATCAAACACATTGAACTACACATGCATTTCATCAGAAAGCTCATTCATGATCATGTTCTTGAAGTGCAATATTGTTCAACCGATGATCAAGTTGTAGACATCTTTACAAAGGCTTTCACACAGACGAAGTTTACTAAACTTTGATTTATGGATGGAGTTCAAGAAGTTGTCACTAAGGGGGGATAGGCTCTAATAACTCCTTCATTCTCCTATTGTGTCATCTTTGTACATCCTTCAATCCTATCCCAAGTTCTTCTTAAGGGGGGATGTTAGGATATTCGGACACATAGGAAATAATTAAGTACAACTTAGTCTAGTGTATACTTTGGTAAAATGTGTTTCTTTAGTATGTACTTTTTGTAACTTACAATATGAGGGTCACGATATGTTTTAGACATGAAGTGACTTGATGGTTCATTCTCTTCTGGTATTACCGACACTTGATCTATGGCTTAACACCCGATTCGTTCATGATCTCTATTGAAAGAGCATGGAGGGTCATTTGTTAAGTGACCGTTCATGAGAAAAGCTTATGTATTTTTTCTTTTTTTTTACATTAATAAATTGTCTGAAGTGGCCGCATTGGCTCAGGCCCTGAACTGTTTCCCTCTTTGGGGGTTTTAACCACGTCAAGAATACTGGTGTACCAATCTGTGATCTGTTTGTGAGCAGTGTCCTGTGGTGTACTATTTAAGGAACTTACCCTGTAAATTCCTACAAGACAATTTGATACATTGCAAAAATAAAAATAAAAATCAACCATTAAATTGACACGCGGTGTAGGTGAACTCGACCATTGTAATGAAATTTAAAGACCAACCATGAAATTGATACATTGTGGGGGCAGACCCGATTCATTATAACAAAAAATTTAAAATCAACTATCAAATTGCACATGATGGAATTGGGTTGTTAAACGAGCATCAACACAGACCCTATTGAAAAAAAAATGAAAACCATAATAAAAAATAAATGTATAAAAAAACAAAAATGAAAAATGCAAAAGAAAACAAAAATTCAAATATTGAAAAAAAAAAAAAAAAACAAAAAAAAATACAAAACAAAATCAAAAGAAAACAAAATTTTAATATCGATAAAAAGAAAAACAACGAAAAACAACAAAAAAATAATACAAAAGAAAACAAAATTTAAATATTGAAAAAAAACCGATAAAGAAAAACACAAAATAATACAAAATAAAATAAAAATTCAAATATTGAAAAAAAAAACACGAAAAATAATACAAAAGAAAACAGAGGTTCAAATATTGTAAAATATTAAAAACGGTAAAACCGAATTGTCTTTAGTAAGACTTTTTGGAAGTTTTCTCGGTGGGTTTTTTTGTTTAAATTCTCTAAAATCCTGCAAAAATTTATTGAAATCACAAGTTTGATGGGTAACGCATGCACAACCTAAGTGCCCTAGTGGTTTTTCAAGGTGTTGAATCCATCTATATAGTCAAAAAACAAGTTTAAATAACACAAATCAATATTTCACCTCAATTTTTTCTGTCGGATTTCAGCACTGGAAAGTCTAAAAGGTTGC
>APFE030459433.1:101010-114341 GCA_000404065.3 Pinus taeda | reverse complement strand
TTTTTGTATGTTTTTTATTTTTTATTTTTATTTTTTACCAACATCAAAATCGCAAATATTTAAAAAAAAATATCCACACTTAATGCATTAGAAAATTTAAAGTGTAAAAAATAAGTCCTCTAAACATAAAAGGTTGGCTTTGCATCAAAACTTCTCAAAATCAAGATAAAAATCACTAACATTTAAAAAAAAATGTTCATACTTGATACATAAAAAAATTTAAAATTTCAAAAATAAACTGTTTAAAAAAATGTGTTGATTCTCCATTAACACTTTTTAAAATCAGCATGAAAATTACTAACGTTTTTAAAAAAAATGTTTATACTTGAAAAATAAGAAAATTTAAAGTGTCAAAAATATGCTCCAACAGAAAAGGTGTATTATGAATCATCAATTTTCAAAATTGCGTGATTTTTTGCAACCTCAAAAAAAAAGTACTAAGTAATTTTCCTGTTTGATTGGTAACTATGTTTTCCCCCTTGTGGAACATTGTCACATATTTTGTGGAGGAATGTTGTGGTGCATTGAACAAAGCTTGTTAAAGGGGAAGTGTTATCATTTATGATAGTGCCTGAACTTTGTTATTGTTGGAAGAGGCATTTCGGTACTGCTAATTGTGTTTTTATTTTAAGATTCTTTTGGATGGGTGTAGATTACGGAAAAAGATAGTTATTTGGGCTTTGAAGATTGGGGAATAAGATAGTTTTTGGATGGATGTAGATTATGGGAAAAGATAGTTATTCAAGGGACCCATGTCAAGGAAACAACACCAAAAGCGTGGCATAGGCTTCCCCCTTGTGGAGCATTGTTTCATATTTTGTTGAGGAACATTGTGGTGCATTGAACAAAGCTCGTTAAAGGTTATTTATGTTAATGCCTGGAGCCTGTTATTGTTGGAAGAGGCATATGGGTGTTGTTAACTGTGTTTTTATTTTAAGATTTTTTTGGATGGATATAGATTATGGAAAAAGATAGTTATTTGGGCTTTGAAGATTGGGGAATTGTGGGTTTTGATATTTCGTCTGGAGGAAGAGAGTTTTGCTTGTATGGTGTTTGAAAAGAAGGATGTAGTTGAAAGAGTCTTCTAGATAAGTTTGTTGGTGAAAGAAAGTATTGTTTTATTGGCAAAGACAAGATCGTGGCATAGAGAGAAATAATGGATGAATTGCAACAAGCGATACAGTGTAGTTCTCATTCCTTTTCCTACTCAAGGCCACATAAATCCCATGACGCAAGTGGCCTTGAAGCTTGCAGAGGAGGGATTCCTTATCGGTTTTGTAAATAGTACAAAATACAACCACTTTTGGATAGCAGACGCTGACAAGAACAGTTTGAGTAACCAAATGATTATATGCTCTGAGGTCGTCTCGGATGGCCTTCCTCCCACTGATACTCGCACTGACATTGCCAAGCTCTGTAATGTTACAGAAAACGTGACTGTCCCATTTCTCGACAACCTCATTCACCAAATCAAAGAAGAAGATAACTATTATATACCTAGGGGGGATAATATGGGGTACAAAGGGAGGTACAAAGGGAGGTACCCAAGGGAATAATGTAATAATGGGATGAGCCATAGTAATAAATAAGGTGGTTAACCCGTATCATGTAAGAAACCACAAGTAATTAGTAATAATGTAATGGGCCCATGGTATTAGATAGATGGTATTGAGAGAACCATGGTAATGACCCATGGTATTGTATGCATAAGACCTATATAGAGGATAGAGACTCTAAATTGAGAGATGTCAAAGAATATTGTATGAACAAACATATCGCTTGTGGAGTGTTCTTCTTCCTTAAGGAGTGAATGTATGGTATTGCCCTACCTTAAGGGTTTGATATTAATAAAGTGAATCATTTTTATCTATTTCGATCTTGTTATTCTTGGGTTTATTTATATTATCATATATTTTTGGGTCAGATCTATAACAAGTGGTATCAGAGCTATAACAAGTGGTATCAGAGCACTTTCTTGGGCAAAAAGTGAAGATTTATTTATTTATTTTTATTTTTTTTGCAAGATTTTTGGGGCGGCGAGTTTGCAGATCAGATCTGTAGTTTTGGGTCAAAATCTACAAAATCTAATTGCTGACCTAGATTCTTTGTGAAAAAATACCCAATTAAAAAAAAAAAAAATAAAAAAATAAAAAATCGGCTGAATCGGACTCTGGATGAAGGAGATATCGTTGATCTAAAAATCAGTGGTGCTACAGACATTTTTTCGGAACAACGAGTTTGCGGCGCAGATCTGTACGTTTTGGGGCAAAATCTACAAAATCTAATTGTATATTTGGATTCTTTGTGAAAAAACACCCGATTTCCAAAAAAACAAATTCAGTCGAATTGGAGTCTGGATGAGGGAGATATCGCTGATTTAAAATCAACTCTTTTTTCAGAATTTTGGTGACGGCGGGAGAGTTGCAGCGCAAATTTGAAGTTTCAGTGCCTAGATCAGGATTTCTATCACAAGGGCAGATGCAAAATGGTTGTTCCATCTCCGAAAATATGTCATAACTGAGATTCTAAGCAATATTGATGGGCCTAGATCAGAGTTTGAGGGAAGTGTATAAATTTGATGGCTCTCATCCGACTAGATGGCTAGCACAAATGGAGAAATATTTCAAATTGAATTACATCATAGATGATGTGACTCAGCTGAGTGTGGGAATCATGTACTTGAACCATGAAAGATGGCAATGGTGGCAATGTCATCAAAAATGCCATCCAAGGACAACTACTTGGCAGATGTTCGCAAAATCTATTTATGACCACTTTGACCATAATTTTAATCTTGTGGATCCTCTTACTAAGCTCACACAAACAAACACACAACCTAGCAAAGATTTTATTTTTACAAGAAAGAAGGAAACCAAGAAACCTAAAGGGTTATTTTCTGCTGGTATCTCCTTATTGCAGGTTCATGGATTGATTCAGAAGGAGAAGATCATTGTTTCTATAAATCCTAGTTGCAAGCATAATTTTATCAATGTTAATTTGGCAAAAAAATTGCAAGTTCCAGCAAAACACATTGAAAACACACAGGTGGATGATGAAGATGTTCAAGTGTATAAGGATTTGAAGATTTATATGGATAAGTATGTGTTGCATGGTAATTTTTATACTTCAAAGATGGATAATATGAATGTTTTGGGATATCTTTAGATGGAATCTGTGGGTACTATCAATATTAATGTGCAGAAAAAATTCCTGAAGCTCTGGTATAAAAAGAAGAAAATTACATTGCATGATATTTCCATCAATAAACAGGTAGAGTACATGGAGGCTGAAGCAGAAGATGTTCCAGGGACTAACATATCAAATGATGAGCCAGTGATAATCAATAATCAAACACAAATAGAGGTTGAAGCAGAAAATGTTACAAGTGCTGATACATCAGATGAGGACTCAGTGGTTGAAGTAATATTGGAAAATAAGACACCATAGTAAACACCACAACATGCACCAAATAAGAGTCAGGCTCCAGTAAAGGGTGAATTAAAGAAAAAGACACCGTGGGTTAAAACTTCAACATATCATCACCCACATCACCCCGCAAGAAAACAACCAACAAGATGGCAACCAATTAGCCACAAGGACAACAACCCCCACATGACGGATAGCGAGGAGTGAAGATCCACCTACTACACATCAACACAAAATAGCTGCCACAGTCAAATTCCATCTCAAGTGAGCGAGGCACCAGCGAGATCAAGGGTTCACCTTTCTCTTGGATGGCTAGATGCACGTGCATGGTACTAGTGGACTACTCTTTTGAGTAGATCTTATTATTTGTGTTCTTCCCATGTTTCGGGGACGAAACGTGTAAAGGGGGGTGGAATGTTATATACCTGGAGAGGATAATATGGGGTACAAAGAGAGGTACCCAAGGGAATAATGTAATAATGGGATAGGCCATAGTAATAAATAAGGTGGTTAACTCGTATCATGTAAGGGACCACAAGCAGTTAGTAATAATGTAATGGGCCCATGGTATTAGATAGATGGTATTGAGGGAACCATGGTAATGACCCATGGTATTGTATGTATGAGGCTTATATAGAGGCTAGAGACTCCACATTGAGAGATGTCAAGGAATATTGTGATGAACATGCATATGGCTTGTGGAGTGTTCTCTTTCCTTAAGGAATGAATGTATGGTGTTGCCCTACTTTAAGGGTTTGATATTACTAAAGAGAATCATTTCTGTCTATTTCGATCTTGTTATTCTTGGGTTCATTTATATTATCATATATTTTTGGGTCAGATCTATAACAAGTGGTATCAGAACTATAACAATAATGATGCAAGTGTCTGCTTGGTAGTAGACGCTTTGGCCTCAGATGTAGTAGAGATTGCTTAATGCCACTAGATTCCAATAGCCGCTCTCTAGATATCTCTTACTACTACCTATGCAATGCTCTATAATATTACACCTTATGCATAGAATTGTTATGACTTCATGGATTTTCTAATTATAGTCTATGCATTAATTTCCAAGCTTGAGATATTGTGTTTACTAATCGAGGCTTATGCAAGCATTGCAAACGACTTTAAAATGGTGAAAGACCACCCCTCCATGCAACCTGCCTTTCTGCTTTGCACATCTTCCATGCATTCCAGGATTCAATGACTTCCAAAAAGAGTTCATTTTCCATTTCCTAAATCGTTGCATGAAGAGAGTGCGGGAAATAGATTGGGTTATCTTTAATTCTTTCCATCATCTTGAAGCCCCTGCCATGAGTAGTGTAGTCGAAAATAGAGGTTGAGTGTATCCAATAGGTCTCGTGATTCCTTCTGCCCTTCTCCATTAAAACTCAGGAGTTGAATTGGAATTTGGAATGGGATTTTGGGCAGAGGAAGGGGAATGTTTGGATCGGTTGGATAGGCAGTGCAGGCAGTGTGTGATCTACATCTCATTTTACAACTTGAGTGTGTTAAGAACAGTTCCAACAGCTTGCTCTTGGAAATTGTCTATTCACCGTAATTATATTTTGCCTTTGAGATAGCCTCGTCACACGCTGGACTCTACACTGAAGACCATGTATCAATCTATATGATTACTAAATTCAATTCATTGAATTAAGTTTTCTTTTAAAGAAAAGGCACTGTAATTGACATTATAACAACAAAAAATCATATGCTTAAGGATTGAAAGGCATAAAACAAAAGTGTAGCTACGGATGTCTACCAGGGTTGTAGTGAACCAAAAGTTTACCACTAGGGACAACAAGAAGAACCTTGCCAAATATGATGTCGACATGATCTGAAACATCGTTTATGTCGTTAAAGCCAAGAAGAACACATCGAACCCTCTCATGAGCCTCAAATAATGAATAAAAATGCTAATGGCTTTATTTCCCTCTTGTCCACACAAACCAACTTGTCACTGATCCTTCCTATCTAACTTGACGTCCTTGGTTCTCTCCAATTCAATCAATGTTAATTTTACGTATGTTCTATGCTTAGAGCAATTTATTTCAATTTTCACAGTTAGCTCAATATCTTTTCCAAATTAGCAATCACATTAGCGTTAAAATAAACTGTAGATAGAACATAAACATAAATCGCAGAAGACAAGCCAAGACAAGAGAACACAAGATGTGGCGCTAGCTAGGGACAAACCCCAATGTGTGAAAACCCTTGATCAATTCTTCTTATATGTTCTTCAATAGTTCAACAGAGAGAGAGAGATAGTACGTTTACAACAGAAGTCAACACTTTGACTTATCTAGATAAGAGCATAGATCATCTCTAAGAAAATGATACATGAGATCAGTTGAAGACATGCTGCTTCAACTCATTCTCCAAGGTGACTCCTTCACCTATCGTTGTGTTGCATTTCGTCATCATGCTGCACCTCATCGCGCTGCACCATGCTGCACCCATCATCACTATGCTGCATCTCATCATGCTTCATTAATCATGACTGTACCCATCACTATATTGCATTATGTGCCATTGCTGCACCATGTTGCCATACTAACCTATGTGTTGGTTGCATCTTGCTTGCTTGTTGTCCCTAGCATGCTTGTTGTCCTTAACATGCTTGTTGTACCATGCTAGCTGTCTTTTGCATGCTAGCTATAACATTGCATGCTTGGTGTATTTGCTGCTAAGTACCATACAACTGTCCCAATGTTAGTTAGTTGTCCCTTGCATGTTGCTCTCCTTCGGAGACAGATGCTCTAGCTGTTTCGACAGTTCTAGCTGTTCCCGGCAGTTTTGGCAGTTTCCAACAGTTCCGACAGTTCTGACAATTCTGGCTGTTCTCCGCAGTTCCGGCAGTTTTGACAATTCCGGTTGTTCCCGACAGTTCCGGCAATTTTGGTTGTTCCCGGCAATTCCGGCTTCTGCCCTCTGTGTCAGCTTTCCCGCCTGTTTCGGCAGCTCTCCCTAGTTCCGGCAATTTCGACTATTCTCGACAGTTCCGACAATTCCGGCTATTCCTGGCAGTTCTGGCTTTTCCCGACAGTTTTGGTAATTCCGTCTATTCCATCAGTTCCGGCTTTTTCTGGCAGTTCCGCTTTTCCCAGCAATTCCGGTAGTTTTGGCTTTTCCCGACAGTTCTTGCAGTTCCCGATAGTTCCGACAATTCCGATAGTTCCCGACAGTTCCGGCTTCTGCTATCTGAATTAGGGCAGTGTTATCCCTTAGGATCTCTCCTTTTACTAAAACCCAAAGACAAGTAGAGAAGAAGAGACCCCAAGTGTGTTGAAATGACTTGAACGCCACCTCTATTTATACTAAAACATTGAGCACAAGTGGGGTTTATTTGGTTATTGGCCGATTTTGACGAATTGTCACATAGCACAAATAAATTCATATCTCCATGAATACTTATCGGAATCGGATGATCTTTAGATCAATCCTACACATCTCCATGAGAGGGATCCAAGAAAAATATCATCTTCTATTAATAAGATGACCCACATGGAATTTGGCCCTAGTTGCCAATTTTTACAATCAAGCAGGAGGAAGAAACAACAGAGGCATTGGAGTTATTAGATGATGATGTTACTAATCCAATAAGAATGTTTTAAAGATATTGACCAGTATATGTAGTGTGTGTGGTTGCATTTACAACGATCGTGATGACAATTAAAAAAACTCTGGGTTGGTTTTGGCAGATATGAAGTTCTGGCTTGTTCCAGATTCACATTGAACGCTGAATTCCCTGAGTGAAGGCAAGTAGAAATTGTTGAACTACTCCTTGTGTAATGTAAAATGATGTGTCCTCTTTGACAATCGTCAAATTGATGTCTCTTTGACCACTGTCGATTTGGTATCTTCCTTTTAGAACAACGAATCTGCTACAATGTTATGAGGAAGAACCTCATAATATAATGCCTTTCTGCGTAATTATATTGTCCTTGGGCCGTTGCCCATTACACTAGCAATCACCACCTATATTATTGGTTTGATTAGCAGGAAGTCTCATGCCTGGGAAGTTTTTTGCATTGCTTGCTTTCCACTACACATCCCTAGAATATATGTGGATGTTATCATCCTCCTGCACCTCCATGGATGTGGATCAATCCTTCCATTCATTTAACGTCACAAGCTATTCCTGTCGCTTATCCTCATCTTTATTCTGTAGAGACCATATAAGTATAACATACAAGTATATCTTTATTCTGTAGAGACCATATAAGTATAACATACAAGTATATGATGAGCAAGTACGCTAACTTACTAGTGTCCAAAACATTTCACAATGTTCTGTAAGGACGCCATGGCATATCAATATGTTCTGCCAGATTAGCAAAACTGAACTTGAATAGTAAATCAAATTCAATTGAATGTATGTGTCATGACATAAATCCTCGTTTCATGGGATGATTAATCCATTCAAAACCAAATTTGAATGGATCTCCAACGCATAGGTGAAAACTTCGAACAAAATAATATCTCAACACAAGGAAAACATCTCCATGTCTGTTATTGTGCAATCCTAACGCTATAAATTGTTTAGGATATGATCACCAATAATTCCCACAAGAACACAATCCATCCTTGAAATGATGGAAACGAATAGCATCCCTCACAATAATTTCTCGCCTGACAATCTTGGAGATGAATTTAGTTGCAGTATGGCAGTCACCACACACACGAAGATTCTTTGTAATTCGGATAATAGTACCAGGGCTTGTGTTGATAAGCCCAAAAACAATGGCCAACTTCTCGCTATGAGTGTAGAGCAGGTTTTCCTTCGTCTCCTCCTCAATGTCATGCAGCACAAAATTTGTGTCAGGAACATAACCTACCTCCTCCATTTGGCCAGCCAAGGTCTGTAATGTAGCATAGATTTTCTCGCTTTGGGGATGAGATGTATCTCCCACAAGGAATGCATGAACCCTATTATCTAGTTCAATGAAGCTGCATCCTGGATTCTTTTTTAACCCCCTATCTTTCATTAGAGTTCGCAATTTGACTGCAGCATCAAATTTTCCAGCTGCCGCATAGATGTTCGAGAGCAGTACATAATATCCAGTGTTTTCGGGTTCTAAGTGAAAAAGTCTTTCTGCCACACGCTCACCTAGCTCAATATTGCGGTGAATTCTGCAGGCACCAAGTAAGGCTCCCCAGACACTCGAATCAGGGTTTAATGGCATTGTTTGGATGAAGTTAAGTGCCTCATCTAGCTGACCAGCCCGACCAAGAAGGTCAACCATGCATGCATAGTGTTTTACCCTGGGAGTGATATAATAATCTCGAGACATGCAAGTGAAGTGGTGCCATCCTTCATCTACAAGGCCTGCATGACTGCATGCAGACAGAATGCAAACAAAGGTAACATGGTTTGGTTTCATGCCTGTCTGTTGCATTTGGAGAAAAAGTGCAAGGGCATCCTTACCATGCCCATGCATTCCATACCCCGCAATCATGGCATTCCACGAGACCACATCTTTAATATTCAATTTGTCAAATAGTTGGCGTGCAACCTTAATGCTTCCACATTTTGCATACATGTCTATGAGCGCAGTCACCACGAAAATATCCGAGTCAAATCCACTTGCAATAATGTAATCATGGGTTCGCTTGCCTTGCTCCAAAGCTGCAGATTGAGCACAAGCTGATAGCACAACTCCAAAGGTAAAAGGGCTAGGCTTTACATCTGCCATTTTCATTAGATCAAACAGTTGTAACGCTTCATTAGCAAACCCATTCTGAGAATACCCAGCAATCATTGCATTCCAGGAGACCATATCTCTTTTAGGCATTTGGTTAAAAACCAGATGTGCAGTGTCTAAACTCTCACACTTGGCATACATAGCTATAAGAGAATTACTAACAGAAATCTCTGAGTCTAATTCACTCCTAATGATGTAATCATGCATACACTTGCCTTGTTGCAAAGCTCCTAAATCAGCACAAGCCGACAGCACACTCACCATTGTCAGCGAATTTGGTTTTATATCTGCAAGTTTCATTTCACTGAACAGTGCCAAGGCCTCACTAGCATGTCCATTTTGTTCATACCCAGCAATCATTCCATTCCATGAGACCACATCTCTGTCAGCCATTTCATCAAACAACTTGCGTGCAACCTGTAAATTCCCAAACTTGGCATACATAGCTACAAGGGAATTCACCACCGAAACATCTGAACCAAACCCATTTCTCATCCCATAATCACGGATCCACTCACCTTGTTGCAAATCGCCTAAAGTACCACAAGCCGAGATGACACTTGCCATGGTAATTGGATTGGGTTTCACATCTGTTAGCACCATTTGTCGAAAGAGTTTCAAAGCCTCGTTCACATTCTCATTCTGGACATACCCCACAATCATTACACCCCAGGAGACCACATCTCTTGTGCGCATTTTGTCAAACACTTCGCGTGCTTTCTCCATACTTCCACATTTGGCATACATATCAACCAGAGCAGCTGCAGTAAATACATTGGACTCAAACCCAGTCCTGGAAACATGATCATGAATCTTCTTTCCCTCTTTCAGATCTGCTAGTCTACCACACGCTTTGAGTACAAAGGGAAATGTAAAGCGGTCCGGTTCTATGCCTGCGTCCTGCATCTGGTGATAAAGAAGTAGGGTTTCCTGGCATTGCCCATGTGTAGCATATCCTCTGATCATCACATTCCATAAGAAAACATCTCGTCTGGGTATTTTGTCAAAAGCTCGGCGGGCATTGTCCAGACTTCCCCACTTGGCATACATGCTCACAAGCTTAGTCCCTAAGAAAATATTGTGGCCGAAACCACAAATGAGCATGAGGGCATGGATTTGCTCGAGCGTTTTTGTATTATTACAGCTCTGCAACAGAGAAGCGCAAGTTTCAAAGTCCATAGTTGCCAATGTATGCATTTGTTTAGCAGCAGCATTAAAACAGAAACGCATGTGAATTTGAGTATGATAACGAATGCGGAGATGAATAGATAAACCCAGTGCCATCGAAGAAGCCATAACCAAAGACGGTTGGGAGGTTTTTTAGTAGCAAGAAGAGCCATGTTTTATTCCAGACTGATAAGAATGAGTAAACAGACGGACATTCCAGCGTCCTCTCAGAACCCATTCCATTCAATATACTCGTAACATTTGCTTAGAGAAAGATATTAGTCCATAGTTTTATGTCGGTTCCCATTATCCACGCTACTCTTGGAGTTTAGGTTGTCACCTGATCCGCAACAGACTACCTGGAATACAGGGTTTATTATATTTATTTGTTTTGATTGATCCAAAACGATGGCAGTGGCAAATTTGTGACAGCGAACCAGCGTTGAATTTAGGGTTTTATAAGTAATTTAGATAAGCTAGAGGATTTCTACATTTTCCAGGTAACATGTAAGAGTACCATGTGTTCGGAATGGAATTCGAGCTCATACGGTCATATATCTGTCTCTGAATCATTTAAATTGGTTTATTATTAAATTTCATATATGTATCTCTGAATCATTTAAACGGGTCTATTATTAAATTTAAAAGTTAAAAAATTCCAATTTTTTTTTTTTTAATTAAGAATAATGAATCATATTCATTGGTTTCATACATTAAATGTTAGTGATGTGATTCATTGGTTTCATACATTAAATGTTAGTGATGTGATTAATTAGAAAGACATTTATTTAAATTAAATTAAATGATGGTAAATAATATGTGTTTTAAATTGGTTTATCATAAATCTTAATTTTTTTTAAAAGTTAAATTAGTGATAAAGAGTCCTTGTTTAAGAGGTTATAAATTCAAATCTATAAAAATATAAATTGGTATTTTTTTTAATTATGGTGAATTTGTAACTTGTTAGAGTAATTTAAGTGAGGCCTAACATAAAATCTAGTGGCTGCAATGTCCACGAGGACGGGGAGCTTACTTTTTGAGCCTTATCACAATGGACTAAAGATATCCCTTTATGAGATTTGAAACCAGATGAAAGGAATAATATCTTGTCGTGTCTACCATTTGGTCATCCCACAAAAAGACAAAATTGATAAACTTGCTACTTATTATCAAAAAAGTATGCCATTAAGTCGGAAAGACCACACTACCACCCCTATACTCTTAAACCTAACACTACATCTCACAAGTAAGCTACTCAGTTTTAAACCTAGATAAAACTCCAATATTAATTAGTAAATACTTTCCAACCCAAAATGTTTAATAAATCATATTTTTATAAATATTAATAATTTATTTATTAAATTAAATTTTTTATTGTTGAGATTTTCTGTTTTAATAAAATAGGCAAAAAATCTCAGTGTGTGACAACAATAGGAATTTGTTGCTAGATTAGCTCCAGGTTGTTGGGAGAGAGTTAATGCATCCTAAATTTGATGTGAGAGGATTTATGAGGCAGTTAGATTCTCCTTGCTATAAAACAAGTATCCATACGGATTGTTTTTTGGTGTGAGAGTTTGTGAGGAATTGATTAATTATGTAATCTTTTGTTTGATTAATAAAGATTGCCGATGCCTATGTTTGGTGGACGTAGCCTAGATTGGTTGGGTGAACCACGTTAAATTGTTGTGTCTCCTGTGCATGATTTATTTGTTGTGTATATTGTCTATTTGATTGTTGCACATCTTGGCCTCTAACAAGTGGTATCAGAGCAGTTGGAGGCGTGGCGCAGCGAAGGAGGTTCTGTGTTTAACTTGGTCCTATTGTTGGAGCGTAGCGCTGCCCAGCACATGTTTTTGGACCGGACTGCAGGTGGACACATCAGAGCTGGCCGAATTGAATTGCTGGTGCATCCATTTGATTGTCGGCGCGTATGAGACTAATACCTGCGCGCAGATCAGGGAAGAAGCCGTGTGGAGCTGGCTAAGCCTGCGTGGAGCTGGTATTACCTGCGTGAAGACTGAAGGAGGTGCTGTGCAGGAGGTTGGGTTCGTGATAAGAGTTAGAAAGCATTGAGATGAGCATTTTAACCGAATCAGGCGGCGAAGGAAAGAATGTTTGCTCTTGAGAAACGCCCAAACTCAGCACTGCCATCAACAAAGTCCAGGGGTACTTGAGAGCCATTGATCGGGAGTTGTTGGAACACATAGAATGCTCCCTCTTGCTGCAAATTGTTGTCATTCTAGTCGGTTCTTGAATGGTTTTACGGCAGAGCTCTCAGCAAACACACATGCGTAGTTTTCTCTGGCCGTGCAGAAGAGAAAAAGGATGTCAACTTCTGCCACTCTATTGTGATGCACATCATTCATTGTCCATGGCATCGTTATGAATCGTGTCACTGATGAATACTGCAGATTATTTGGGCCAGAAGCAGGCAATTTTTTTTTTTAATATTTGGGCGGTGGTCTTTAAATATTTGTAAGTTGCACATCAAATGAAAATTGTTTGTTTGGCATAGGCATTCTTTTTCTTTTGAGATTAATTTATGTGATTGAAAGATCAGAGATAAATTGTTCAGTTGGAGCACGACTTTGGAGTATTGCTTAAAATTAAGATATACACTGTTTTTTTAATTTCTGATCTTTAATAGTTGGATTTTGGAGATTATTGTGTTTTGGTTGATACAAGATGACGAAAACTCAGAGTGCTTGGTTTGAAATTGAGAAGTTTAATGGCAAAAATAATTTCGAGATCTGGAAGGTAAAGATGCATGATCTGCTTGTCCAACAAGGCGTGGCAAAGGCGTTGATGGGTAAATCCAAACAACCTTACAACATCACAAATGATGAGTGGAACGAGATGGATGAAAGAGCAATTAGTGCAATTCGACTATGTCTGGCTGATGATGTCCTGTTTAATATTGTGTCGGAAACAACAGTTGTTGGTTTGTGGACGAAACTGGAGAAACTGTACATGACCAAATCCTTAACCAATAGGATTCTCCTGAAGCGACAATTGTACAGTTTGCGAATG
>APFE030459433.1:86200-100990 GCA_000404065.3 Pinus taeda | reverse complement strand
CAGACATGTTCACGAAACCAGTTTTGTTAGAGAAGCTACGCTGGTGTTTGGCTTCTCTTGGCTTGCATAAAAGATAAAATAATAAAGAAACAGGGCATCAGGCTAATTGTTGTCAAGGTGGAGATTGTTGAGATTTTCTGTTTTAATAAAATAGGCAAAAAATCTCAGTGTGTGACAACAATAGGAATTTGTTGCTAGATTAGCTCCAAGTTGTTGGGAGAGAGTTAATGCATCCTAAATATGAAGTGAGAGGATTTATGAGGCAGTTAGATTCTCCTTGCTATAAAACAGGTATCCATACGGATTGTTTTTTGGTGTGAGAGTTTGTGAGAAATTGATTAATTATGTAATCTCTTGTTTGATTAATAAAGATTGCCAATGCCTATGTTTAGTGGACGTAGCCCAGATTGGTTGGGTGAACCACGTTAAATTGCTGTGTCTCCTGTGCATGATTTATTTGCTGTGTATATTGTCTATTTGATTGCTGCACACCTTGGCCTCTAACATTTATTTTATAAATAGATAAATTTTATACACTAATTTAATATTTGATAATAACTTTGAAATTAAATTATTATTTTTTAATAACTCTTTCTCATCCTAAAACACAATTTAATAGTAACATAAATAATGGATTTCATGAAGATGCAAATGGGATGGAGAAGCTTCGCTAAAAATGTAAAAATAATGTACGAAGAAAAGAAACCATGCGAAAAAAAGAAAAGGCATTTTGAAAGTGCATTTGTGGAACATGGTTAATACAAATACGAGTAAGAAAAGAGAAAGTTAGAATTTAGGGAAAAAGATAAAAGGGGTAATTAATATTATTTTAAAATTTAATATTGTTTTATAATTTAATTAGAAATAATTTTGAAATTTTAGATAATATAATGGAGTGATATGAAGTTTAAGTATGGGTAAGGTTTGATGTTTTTTTTTTTACACAAAAGTTAGGAAGGATATTTTTTTGATATTTTAATTTATTGTTTGTATACATATAAATTTATAGTGTATTTAGTTTGGATATAAAATGTAAAAAAAAAAGAAATATTAGGTATTTATATGAAGGTTGTTAATAGTTGATTGAGTGTTTTTTTCTTGAAAAACTAAAAGAATATTTTTAGGTTATTATTTATCTCTTCCACCTTAGTGACTCTAGGTGAGTAGAATAATACTAAACAGGTATCTTAGCCACAGATAGTTTCAAAGGAAGTCTTTCTAGTGGCATCATAATATGTTGTATTATACCACTATTTTGCTAGAGGTAACCACTAAACCCATTAGGATTGTCAGTGTGACATAAAGTGGTATAAGTATGGTTTAAACACTTGTTGGCAACTTTATTTTGATGATCAATTAGGGGTGATATGCAATGCTAAGATTCAATTGAGTTCCATAGAGCCAAAATGACTATTACTAAAAATTGCTAGTGAAGGTGGTGCCATAGTTTGTCACAATAGATTGCAGAATACCATGGAGTTTATGTTCGGTACATTGCACTTAGGATTTCATTAGGACCTCACTTAGGCCATCATTTGACCCTCTTCCATTCATCATTAGGGGCACGTATGACCATTTTTCATTCACTACTAGACCTTCCCTATCATTTGGGATCATCACTTATTTTTAGTAAGTCTATTTTTTAGTGGGGATGACACTTAGGATGACATATGGCGGTAACTGAGCACTAACTGGGTTATGACATGGCTATTTTCTCTCTATTATTTCCATTACCTTATCCCTAAGGCCCTTAATATGAATTCCCTGTCTTATTTATGGAGATAACCTACCTAACCACGTTATCCACTCGCCTACATGCGTTATTTATTGACTTTCAGTCTTTATTCTTGGAATTTGCAGGGGCAATTGTTACATGCTATGGTTATTGCATTAGCTCTATTAAATTTTTAACTCCACTTACTTTTAGTTAGCCTTATCATTAGATATTTTTCTAATTTAGGTTCTCTCACTCTCTTATTGATTTATTAGTTATTATAAGAATGCTAACTGGTTAACAAAGTGCAAGGACAAGGGAACCCCAACCTAATTTGAATTGATTTTCTCTTTGTAGATAGGCTATTTAGTGTATTCATGTTTAGTAATAATATCATATCAAAGTTTCATGGGTAATTCAAATTGTCTCTTTGATTGTCTAGTCATCTTTATCATAAGTTTTATTCTCTCTTCTCTCATGTTTTGCAGTAGCTAGTCTAGTATTTTTTTCATAGTTTAAGCATGTGCTTGTGCTTAAATTCCAACATGGCATTAGAGCATAAATGCATTTGTGAATAATAATTAATTGCAGATTTGACAAGATTAGAACAACGAAAATAGGACACATCTTACTTTAGTCCTCATTCATTCCAATTACTTTGACTGGAAACCAAAGATCCAACTATTACTATGCAAGAAGGGACTTTATAGTATCACAATGGGGAATGAAATTGAGCCTACATCAACCATTGAGAAATCAAAGTACTTCAAAAAAATGGATGGAGACTATGGGAATCATCTATTTGTTAATTTCTCTTGATCTACTCTTTCATATCAAAGTATGTACATCTCCTCATAGAGTTTGGACAAAATTGGAGGGATTGTTTGGCAAGCAAAATGAGTTGAGAGGGCATCAACTACAGAAAGAGTTGATTTCTTTAGATCTCAACCATTTCAATACCCTATAATACTTCTGCTCAAGGTACAAGAATTTGAAGGCTTAGGTAAAATCTTGTGGGATAGATAGAAAAGAGGAACAACTTATCCTTTCTACACTTTCTAAACTAGGTCTTGAATATTTTTCTTTATCTCTTCATTCCATATCGCTACACTTTCCATGAGTAAAGATTAGAAGATTCCATCTATGGATGATTTTATTTAATTGATACATGAGAAAAATAAGCTCATTCACATGAGGGCCCTTTAGTTCTTCGAGCACCATGTGCTTATAGCGAATGATGATGATAGGAAATACAAGAAAAAAACAAGGGATATTTGTAATGTACCCAACCCCCTAATGCATTATTAGGGCTATGGGTTTTATTTAGATATCATCTTCAAGCTTAATTAAGAAGATGGGGTTATCTAATTTCCTCTTTCTTTTGTTGCCTCAAATCACATTTCTGACATCACCATCATCTTTTGCTCTTCAAAAGTTTTTGAACGACATAGATTTCAACTCATTTTGAGCTTTGGACACAAAGTTATGCCCATTTGAAGATTTTCCCCCTCAAAGGCCACCTTATCAATTTGTACTACCACATGCCCTTATCTCACTAACCCATGTTAGTGAGCCAAGTTCATTGGTAGACATATCAGCTTTTGACCCCCATAGGAAAACCTTTATCAATATCCTCATTTATAGATCTTCACCCAACCTAACATAAATGTCTATTGACGGAAATCAACCTACCATCCGTTATCATTTACATTTATTAGCTTAATGGCCCCCCTGACCATCAATTCATACAAATTGCTATGAACTATAGAATCAACCAATGGCCAATATATTGATGGGTTGATATCCAAATAGGTTGATCGTTGATAATTTCATGCATCCCTATCATCTGATAGAACTCCAAATCCTAAAAATTGATAGGCCCGTTAGGTTTTATGACTATCGGGTTACAAAGCTCCCAATCCCACAAAAAACTTATTGAACATGCATATTGCTTAGCCTGATGTCTAATACCTAACATCCCAATGGATTAGATAACTATTATCCAAATTGCCTACCATCATGGTTGCCACCTCAATGCTCCTATACACTCTTATTCCATGTCATCTTACCACCTCATATGGCCACATCATCCCATGTCATTTCCACATCAGTGCCATGTCAGCACCACATTAATGACATGTCATGCCCACGTCAACATTGCATCAGTGCCACATCAATCAACATGTTAGCATCTGCCACATTAGGGACATTATCAAGGTTAGTGGTATTAGCATAAAAGTCATAATAAGAGGATCCAGATCTCATGATGGCTTGATACCTTACACCCCAATGGGTCGATACTTGACACCCTGGTGGCCCGATATATATCATTTGATGACTTCGACCATCTATCATTATTAACTCATGGATATTGTTATATTTTTATTATTGAGGAGCTGTTTTGACCATCGCCTGGAGAGTTCCTTATTCTTGATCCCTCAATTGTTGAAAGTTGAAATGCAAACACTTAATAGTTGATGGCTAGATATCCCCCTTCCAGATGGCTCTTGCTCTTGACTTTTGTGTCATCCATGTACTCGAGGGATGAGGCCAATGATACCCAAACCCAAAAATTATGTAACTTTCACCTATTCAGTATACAATATTCCTATGATGGTTTTGAACTTCCATTATTCAACGACTTGTCGAGTTTTGTTTGCATCAAGAGTTTAGCAATACTGGTAGTGCATGTACTCCTAACATCTAATATCAGATACCTTAGTGCTTTGATATATTCCCTCCCAGGGTAAGCCCACTTCTGATTAAGCCCATCAGTCATAGCCCTCTTATTAGTCATATGGCTAAGGAATGGAGCTAAAGCCTTGATCCCAAAATTTCTAAGGAACCACAAAACCAAAGGGGAAATTCCAACCTTGAATTTTTCTATACTCTGAAACCAAGTGTGTTGGTACCCAATTTTTTTTATAAACAAGGCATGATTGTAGACAAGCTTTCTTAGCCTGTCTTAAGTGTTGATAAAGGCTTGATAGGGCACTTAATCTACTCAAAATAATTTTGAAACCATAAAGGTTCCCACTTATCATGAAGACATCCTCAATCCTCCCTCTCCCTGTGACATACTAGATTGTGGCATTCTAACCATGGAACATTACCACTAATTGACATTCCAACTTGGAAAAGTGCACAACTGTGTGATCCCTCAACTATCATAGTAAGGCTAGCATAGTCACTAAGAACCTCACTAGTCTACATCAATCCCTTCAACATGCTATCCAATCAACTTAAGATTTCTTCAATGAAATCTGTAACACTTGTCATCATATGTTAGAAGAAGATTCCTTCTTTGAGTCTCTACTCTACAATCAAACTTTGACTCTTGTATATAAGTCCACATTTGTAAAGGATCTTCTACTCTCCACAATAGGCTCAAAGCTGTTTGGCATGTCTAAGGTAGACCATAGATCTATTTAAGACTCCTTGAGAGTATTTTACAACCAACCATCTTAGTTCTTCAAGGCTCTGAGGGTATTACTTGTCCTACCTTAGCCATATCTCTTACTTGATTAAGACATGTAATAGTCAAGAAATTTTAATAGTAATCATGACTATATATTTATCACTCATGTTTTTGGAGGAATATCATAATATCACATGAAAATAAATGACGAAACATATGAACATTACAAAGCCACCATAGCCATTAAAACTAGATTTACTCTCTTAGTTAGGCATTACTAGCAAATTTACCAATTTCTATCATAAATAAGCAACACATAGAATATTATGTCCATTTAGAAAACAAGCTCATATATACATAGTATATACACATAATTTCCATTTCATTCATTATGGTTTACATTACAAATTTGATTCCATAAGGGAAATTATCTAATTGCAAACAAATGTTTCCTACGACTAATGAAGGATGGGCCACGTTCCACCCCACCATAGGCTCAGTTGCACTTCTTTTTGTCATACAACTGGCCACCCCCAAGCCAAACCATGAAGAAATGAGGGAATTTTACTTAGAAACATAAGGTGGAGTTCTAAAGTCCATCCTGTCATTAACTTAAATTCATTATCCCTCTTGTGTGATGTCTTCTCTTTTTGTGGGTCTTGCACCCCCACAAGTGGTAATTTGCTTACTGTGCACCCCTATTATTGATTATTCCCACTTCAGACACACCTCTTGCTTCTTCCTTTTATACTTCTTTCTCCTTTTATTTTTCTTTCTTTGTGCGTGTATTTTCATGAGTGCTTCCTCTCTTCATGGGAATGTTTTTTTACTCCACCTTTTGTCTTGCACAGACTCTCTATCTTTTCTTCTATTTCATGTGCCAACTTCTTTGATAGAATTTATGTCAATTTTTTGCAGCAGGGTCAAGTTAGAAGCTTTTGGTTATCCCCTATAGGTCTTCTAGTGGTACATTGTCCATATCTCTAAGCATTAATGGTAGTACTACCCCACTCCTCTCATAACTACTAACAATTATTATTACACCTTTCCATTTGATATTTTCATGGGGAAATTTTGACAATATTAGATCATGTGATCCTTTGGCACAACCAATAATTCATTGGAAAATATTAATTCTCTAAAGCCCCTTTGTTGTCTTCCCTCCTCCTCATTGCTTCTCATGGTTTGTGCCAAGGCTTCATCCATTCGTCAATTAGTATTATATTAAAATTAAGCTTATTTTGGGTATTTTTCCCATTTACATTTACATCATATATATGGATAAATAACACATTTAATAACAATTACAATATCAACGGGGTTAAGTGATGGGGGCCTTACAATCCCTTCCTCTTAAAGGAACATCATCTTGGTCTTCATAGCCTTTCAGGTGTCATATTTAGGAACATTACACCATTTTAGGTGCTCTTTCATTGTAACAACATTCCTTAATGTTTCCTCATATACAATCGCAACATGGTCCTCTTCATCCATTCTCCTTGTATATATCTCAACATTGTCTGGCCACCTGCCAACCTTTAGCATTCCTAAAACACTTGTTAGTGAACATGTGTATTACAAACTTTTTTTTCTAAGCATAAGCATTCATTTGAGTTTTCAAAAAAATGGATAAGATATTCATTTAAACATAGTTCTTATCTATATGGTTATCCTTTGCTTTATCAGGCTTCCAAACATAATGAGTGTAGGTCAATTTAATTGTATTAGAAGTTTGTTACATTAAATTATTAATCCAGGTTTGTAAGCTTGTGAAGTGTAATGCAAAATATATGCTAGGATTTGACTTCTAATGTAATTAATAAAACTTGCTATTGAAAATGGATGCTAATATATTAAAATCTATTGATAACTAACTAACTCAATATAATCATGGTTCTAAAACACTTATAGATCTTCATTACCATGTAGATAATATTAATAATTTTAACAATAGAGTTCTTCAAGAATATGGATTATGATTGTTTGTGGCTTCAAAGAATAATTTATATTCACTCGTAAGATCTGTGTGATCAACTTTCATTATATTGGCACACATAAACAAATAAATTCCACACTATTGAATTAATTCAAAATACACTGCAAGCAATGAATTGTAAACCTAAGTGATCACTTTGCATAAAACTATTATCTGGTTGTAAACATTGTTGAAACTGTTAAGGACTATACTGTAAAATAGTGTATTGTCTTTATAAGCATAAACTACACTAAAATGGCAGTGAAACGAGAAAGAACAAACTTATTCAAATAAGAGGCAATGTGCTGGTATAGGGGGTCCCCCGGGTTTGGTTGCGCGTGCTAGAAAAACTTCAGAATCTGACCATTAACTTAAATCACACATGCATTTATGCACAAAGAACTGATATAACTCCAATGGATCAAGACTATATTAATGGCATAAAGTTCATACAATAAACACTTAACTTGTTCCTTCTCAAAGGAACAATATTATTTATAAAGTTTAAAAATAACAACAGACTTAAAATCATATTGCTATAATTCATAACAAAGTAGTGATGACTCAGAATTTCATGGATCTTGGAGATCAAATATTGACCATTGTAAGCATGAATATCTCATCATAATATCACAATCCACAACACTGTGTCGTCAATCCTTTGCTAATATGCCACGATGCTCTGCCACGTGAACCTATTACATGATCTATCAATGTTTTTCCTTGTTGACTAAGGTGTTGACCAAGTTGTGGTCATGACACAATTTCATGCTATTTGTGCCCAATAGGTGGATAACTTTCTCAAGACATTTTTACACATCCTCCATCCTTTGATTTTGATGAACTATATCTCAAAGTATGTCAACCTATGATTTTTCTACAAAACTAGAGAGAAGCTACAACATATGTCAATTTTTGCAAGTATTACATTTTAACTTTCTCTTATGAAGAAACAAAATAATAGAAAATATGGACATATTACCTTTAAAAATCCTTGCTTGTAACCTTTATATCTCAGGTAGAATTTCCAAAGGTGAAGGTGGAAAATATCCAAAATAAGTTTCAAATGGGGACTTACTAATAGAATTATCGACAAATTTGTTATAATTTTTTGTATATATACCAAATTTCCATCCCAAGTCTTCGAATGCTTCTGATTATAACCCCTCAAAAGTTGCGCAAAAGTCTTGTTGACTAGTTATGTCTTCCAATCTGCTTGAGGATGGAATAATGTCGATCTCTTCAACTTTGTGTCCATATTCTCCCACACTGTAGTCCAAAATGCACTAAGAATTCTCATGTCCCCATCTGAAACAATGCTCCTTGGTATTCCAAAGTGTACCGATACATGTTCAAAGAACAAGTTTGATGCTTCTTGCTCACTAATGGTCTTCTTACAAGGCATCATAACAAACATATTGTTGAACCTATTACCTACTGTGAATAGGTAGTCATGTGCCTTCCTAGTTGTTGGTAAACCTCCCACAAAATCCATGGAAATTCTTTCACATGGATGAGTGGGTACAGGTAAGGGATGGTAAAACCCTATTCCCTATTACTAGGCTTGATGGTACAAAAAAACATGCATCCTCTTATGAACCTAGCTACCAATTCTTACATCTTGGGTTAATACATATACCTCTGCAAGTTGGCCATTGTCTTCCCTACACCAAAGTTCCCTACAACCTTGCACGTGTGAGCCTCCCTAATCAGCTACAATTTCTCACCTTTAGGAACACATACCTTATCTAGCTTGTACAGTAACTCGTCTTGGAGATGGTAGTCAACAATGTTATCGCCATCATTAGGGGAATTTTGAGGCATAAAATGGGCCTCCTAAGGAAATTATAATATAATTGTGGAAATAATAAAATAAGATTAGATTACATCATCAAATTTTAGAGGGAACAAAGAAAAAACTATTTTTTCAACTCGTATTTTCAACTTATCTCCCTATGGGTTTACTCAAATTTTGAGTGGAAACACTCATTGGATGCAAAATTTGGTTCCTCGTCCAAGGAGTACCCATTTGTCATGCTTTCAATGGACCCTACTACACAAAAAATGATAAATACAAGAAAAAAACATTATTACAATCATGTTTTTTCATGTATTTTTCATTTTTCGTGTAGTAGGGTCCATCAAAAGTATGCAACATAGGTACTCCTTGGATGAGGAATTAAATTTTGCATCCAATGAGTAATCCCTCTCGAAATTTGAGTAAAACCTTAGGGAGATAAGTTGAAAAAGTAGTTTTATTATTTTACTATTTTTTAATCTTTTTACTTTTTTACTCCAAAAATGGTGAATCGTCCCCCATGGTTGACATCATCTTGAATCCTATTGGTTCTTATAAAGTTTATTTTTGTTTAACATTTTTCTTAGGAGGCCCATTTTAGACCTCAAAATTCCCCTAATGCATGCACATGAATTTGACTTTGCAATTGTTGAAACACCTCATTGAAGTCCTCATCCTTTGAATATGGCTCTATGTATGCATCATGGGTCAATGTCTCCATGTGTATCATAGTTCCTAAATATATTATCTTTTATGTGGGTAGAATTGAAAGCATGTCATCCAACTTGTTTGTGTTTCCCTTCTTATACTTGATCACTAAATGAAACTACTATAGAAACTCCATCCACTTGTAATGCCTAGCGTCTAGTTTGTTGTAGAAACCAAAACCCTGTCATAGTATTTGTTGCAACTATTTCTTCACCTCACTTGGTTCTATAACAAACTACTTGTACAACCCAATGTTTGAAAATTGGGAATCTGGAAATAATTAGATCTTGTGCTCCACTTCCCTCTTAGGTGGTAACTCTTAGGATCTTGGAACAGATCCATGTATGCTTGCAGTAACTCTTCCAGTTGTTATTTCTATTTCTTAGTAAAACCCTCCAGGGATGCCTTTTTTCTTATTGACTCTTCTATAGAAATATTTCCTCTTAAAAACAATAGAACAAAATTTTTACTAGAAATAATTAGTTTCTTTCCTTGGTTGGAACTTGCCAATGAAATTTTCAACTTGCCTATGTACGTGTTGATGGTGAATGATTTTACATGATGAGTTGGTATTCGTTGGATTATCGCATGAATATTGTATATTTCATGTAAATGTAGGGACTTCCAAATACCACTCCGCATACATCAAGGGGAACTACATCTAGTTTTACTTCACCAATAAAATCAACATTGATGGACAATCTAACTTTGCATTGTTTTTTTACCTTTAACTTTGAATCCTTGTTTACCCATCCCAAAGGATATGGACTTGGATGATCGTGAACTTCCAATCCCAATTTGTTGACTAGATCTACTACAATGAGATTTTCTTGTGATCGAGAGTCAAACAAAGCTTCAATATTTGTCTTCTTAACTTGTATCTTTATGTGGAAGAGTATGGTAATTTCTTTCTCTTCCTGTTGCCGAAGGTTACTCAAATTCATCTCCTTCTACAATGATGTAAATGCAATCTTCTCATCTATCTTCGAGTTTCTTTCAATATGGATGCTCGAATCAATGCCCATGAGATTCTTCTTCTTGTTATATTTATTTTTGTTCTTCGAGTTAAGCTTTAGATGCAACTTTCAACACTTCTCCTTTGTATGACCATCAATATTACAATGGTTGCAGTCGTTGTTGAGATCCTTGCACTAATGTGTTGTGGATATTGTATTTTTATATTTCCCCCTTTCAAATTTTTCTTCCCCTCCTTAGAAGCATCCTAATTCCCCTTCTACTTCGATCCACTTGATTGTTGTTTCTTCTTACCTATGTTCTCTAGGTATTGTGCATGTACACAAGCCTCATCCATTGATTTGGGCTTAAAAGCATTACTTACTTCCATATATGCATGCGTATACCCCCTAGATAATTGAGGATTATTTTTGGGTTCTTTGGGGAGATACCCAACATTATGGCCATCTTTCTGAACTCTGTGGTGTACTCCTCTACTCTTTTCCCCTACTTTTGAGAAATAATGTCATTGGGTCCACTAGTCCTCTACATTCCCAATAAGGTAAAATTGTGAATTTATGAGGGTTTTAAAGTCTTCCCACATAGTCACTGGAGGATCTCCCTCCAATCTCAAGGTCTTTGTGGCTTTCCCACTAGGTCAATGCATGACCCTCTAATTTTAGCCATGCAAATGAAATCTTATGTTCTTCCTATATATGATGAACATTGAAATAAAATTATAACTGCTACAACTTGTGATTTAGCTTTAGAGAATCGGTCTCACCTTGGTACAACTTGATATCAACCTTCACTTCCTTTTTGAATAGGGACTTTGAATGGTTCACAACAATCAAATTAAGTTGATCTCTTTTGCGTCCTTTCTTTGGCTCATTCTCTATTTCTTCCCAATCTCTTGATCTCTCGTTTGATTAGTCCTCTGTTGCAAAACCCTCATCTTATTCAAATAGCCCAAGCTTATTCCTAAGTGTCGACATGAGAAGATTCATATTATGGCTTATATCTGCAACTTTATCTTCCTATTGTGAAAACCTTTCCTCTGCAAGATCACGAGGGTTATTCATAGATTTGTCGCCCATGAGTGGGGTTTTATGACTTTTGGCTTCCCTACAAATCTCCAAATTATACCCAATGAAACCCCCTCTGATACCAATATGATCCATAAAATACGATGCAAATTCCACTGAATATTTCGTCACAATAGATTTGATAAATTATACTTAAAAATTCGAAATCTACACTACAATGGTTTATTGCTCTTTAGATTTGTAGATATGTAAATTAATATTTATTGTGTATGAATGCAAATTATAATTATGCAAAAAACAGAGAACAATGAAAAAAAACTCACAAGTTGTTTTGAGAGAAACCCTAGCGAGAAGGTGAGGTAGCTCTACTCTCTTTCTCTGAATAGAAAATGGATAAAAAAATTAAGGCCTCTAGCCCATGGACTTACTACAGTGCACACATACTCTCTATGTCATCTCTCCCTGTCCCTCTCATCTACTCTACCCATCTATGGAAAAAATGCATTCAAAAATAATGGAACCCATTTTCCTCCTAGTGGCGTGGTTATAACACAACCCAATAACATACTAGTGGTTAGGTTTGCCTCCCTCAACTCTTTTTTTTTTGCTATGTAAGGCTAATTCTATTAATAAAAACAAAAAATAAAATTACACTGAGGCCCCGCCTCAACCGCTGTTGCTAGAGTTCATCAAGAAGGTCTAAATTGCCCCAGATTGGGGAAGCCAGTTTGACATGGCAAAAAGACCAATCGTATATCCCGGGACTGTCACCAGAGGAAACCCATACATAGGACTCGGATCCATGTTTTGAATCAAAACCCCGAAAAAGATTCAACACAACACCACCAGAAGCGACAACAAAACGACAGGCCCGCTGGTCAATCATAAAAAAAGAAAAAACAAATATTATCAAATAATATTTTGAATACCATTGGGTCCGCATCATCGCATCGCACATATGAAGGTGTAAAGGCTCCGCCCCTTGGTTTCTGTCGATGCGATGCGATTGCAATCACATATTGCTATATGTAAAGGCTCTGCCCCTTGGTTTCCGCCGATGCGATATTGCGATGCGATTTGATCGCAATCGTATATTGCTATAAGTAAAGGCTCCGCCCCTTGGTTTCCGCTGATGCGATATTGCGATGCGATCTGATCGCAATTGCATATTGCTATGTGTAGAGGCTCCTCCCCTTGGTTTCCATCGATGCGATATGGCGATGCGATCCAATTGCAATTGCATATTGCTATAAGTAAAGGCTCCACCCCTTGGTTTCCGCCGATGCAATATTGCGAGCAATCTGATTGCAATCACATATTGCTATATTTAAAGGCCTTGCCATTTGGTCTCCCCATTCTGCGATCACTGGCGGTCCGTTGGGTGGCCATTAATGTTCTTGGAGATCACCCGCCTCCGGGTGCGCTTCTTCCTCCTGAGCCATTTCATTCTTTACCAATTCTTGATATTCCATCATCTGTTGTTCAGTGGCTAGAGTAGAGAGTGTACTTGTATGGAGATCTTTTCCGCTTTCCACTCCTATATTTGTCAATAGGTCAACTACTTTGTTTCCCTCCCGTATGTGCTTGAGATTGATCGCTTTGTGGGAGGAGAGCCAGATTTCGATAAGTTTTAGTCGACTCTCCATTCTCCAGCTGTTGCTCACCTTACTTGAGGTTGTTCCCTGCAGCATTTTGGTGACCATATTTATGAGAATTTGTGAATCTCCCTCTATAACAAGCAGGAATATACCCTGTTTTTGAGCTATAATGAGTCCCTGTCATAATCCTTCTAACTCTGCCGAGTTGCTGGTGTCCCTTCCAGTTGAGCCTAAGTAGGTTAGAATAGGAGTTCCCTTATGATCTCTGAATATTCCTCCAAATCTAGCCTTTCCTGGATTTCCTTTTGAGGCTCCATCAAAGTTTATCTAGAACATGTGACAGGGAGGAGGAATCCACTTATCTGGTGTTCTGCTTCTTGCTTGAGTTTTTCCGTTGATTATCATTTCTTGGTTCCACTGCAGATTCCAATTTGTCCATATGGTTCGTTCCAACGAGAGAGAGGGAAAGTCTTCCTAAGACCATGTTTGAAGAAGTAGTGTTTCCCTAATATTTTTACATACTATATTCCATAGAGATTCCAAGGGCATAGATTGGTCCTTGAAGATTCGTCGGTTTCTCTCCTTCCATAGTGTCCACATGAGAAAACCCAGTATAAGCTTCCATAAGGAGTTTAACAGTTTTCTCTTGAATGGGTTCCTTGCCAACTTGTGAACAGTGGAAACTATATCTCCTTGTGTCTTTCCATCCTTTTGGCATCTAAAGCTGAACTTTTTCCAGAGCTTGTGCGCTAATGGACAAGAGTTCATAAGATGCTGAGTGGTTTCCTCTTCTTACTTGTAGTTGGGACAAATGGAGGGGCCTTGGAAGCTCCTCTTCCTGAGATTGTCCCAAGTAAGGATTTTATTGTGACATAAGAGCCAAAGAAAGTTCGAGACTTTCGGCCAAATCTTGGGGTCCCATATTTTATTCCAGAGAGGGTCCTTGACAATGTGTTCCTTCATGATGATGTGATAGGCCTCCCTAGTTGTGAAGGATCCTTTTTCTTCATAGCCCCATCTAAGAATATCCTTTTCCTCTGAGTATTGTATTCTTCTCTTTGCTAATTTAGTACTAAGAATCTGTTGAGCTGAGTCCATTCCCTGTCTTATTATGTTGTCCATGCTACACCATTGCCTGTGCCCTTGTAATGTGGAAGGAAGCCAGAAGTGCTTGATAGTATTATAGGTTTGCATTTCCTGTTCCGTGATTTGGTGAGGTAAGATCAAATCATTAAGGAATTCAGACTTATGTGATCCATGATCTTGTTTGGAGAATAATTTTGGCAAAATCACATAAAAAATCATTTGTCAACGCGTTTCGAACCAACCAGTGTGGTTCATCGTCAGGACAAGTTGAAGATCCAATCTGAGCGATGAGTTAAATAGGGACAACAGACCATTCCAACAGCTAAAATGACTGAGTAACGGTTAATCGGACCTCTAACAGCTAGGTTTGACTAGGGCCAGGGGGAGGGATCTAAATTTTGTTTAATTATTTTATTTATCTATTTATTTATTATTATAATTATATATAATATTATGTATATTATTTACTAATGTAAATATTATTATTACTAAT
>APFE030459433.1:60662-74879 GCA_000404065.3 Pinus taeda | reverse complement strand
CACCACATCCTGCTTCTTCTAAATAACCTTCGAGCTTATCGATGTAAATGCCGAAAAGAGTAGGGGAGAGGGGGCAATAATAATAATAATATTAACCATTATATTTTAATTATTTAAATAAATAATATTTATTAATAATATTATTATTATATAAGGGTAATGGTAAATAATATTGTAATAATAAATTGGCATTAATAGCGGAGATAAATAATCAATTATATATAATATTTATATTTATATTATAAATAATAATATTAGTTAATGGGTAGATAATAAAATATTTACCATTTGAATTATTCTAATACTCCATCCTAATATATATGGTAAATATGGATAATTATTAATAATATATTAGTTAAAAATGTGATTAAATTTTTTTTAGGGTGAATATATTTATAGAATAAATTAAATATATTAATTAAATAATAATTAAATTAAGTTTCTAGATTGTAAAATAGGGTTATATAGTAATCATATTACCATTAATATTCTAATTATTAAATAAATAATATTTATTAATAAATAATTTATATTATATAAGGGTAATTGTAATAAATATATTGTTAATATTAAGTTTAGTATAATATATTTTACATTAATTAAAGTATATTACATAATAATTATATTATAATTATAATGATAAAACTTAAATAGATAAATAACAAAAATTAATAAAATATTTATGATCCCACTCCCGCTTTGGGGCTGGCTCAATACCTAGAATGCTTAGAAGGTCCCGAGAGACCGGTACTCTTCATCATGTTTATAGCTGTTGGAATGGCTTGTTGTCCCTATTTAACTCATCGCTCAAATTGGATCTTCAACTTGTCCTGATAATGAACCACACTGGTTGGTTCGAAACACGTCGACAAATGATTTTTTATGTGATTTTGTCGAAATTATTCTCCAAATAAGATCAAATCCTTTAGTTTGGGTTGTTGCTGCCAAGAGTCATCCCAGAACCTTGTTGTATTGTCGTCCTTCACTTCCCAGAAGCTATGCTGCTGAATTAAGAGCTTGTGTTGCTTGGCCGCATTCCAGATTAGAGAACCTGGGTTGACTTCTGAAATTCGGATTAATTCTTTGGTGGGTCGACTGTTGGCATACTTTCCAGTCCATAGGGATACCCAAGGGGTGGATGGCATAGCAAGCCATTTCCACTAGATGTGGGCACCCATAACCATATTGTTGTGGTAAGGATCCCGCAAACCCATTCCACCAGCAAGCTTTGGCAGGCAAACTGTGTCCCAATTGACTAGGGCCCATTTGCATTTTTGATCTGAGTTGCCCCACAGGAAGGATCTCTGTAGGCATTTGATCTCTTTGAGAACCCATTTGGGTGCTGCTAGGATTGAGAAGAGATACAACGGCATGGATTGCAGAACCGCCTTGATTAAGACAAGGCAACTGGCCATATTGAGAGCCCTATGAGTCCAGGAAGATAATCGAGCCTCCAGTTTTTCTAAGAGCATTCTCCAAGAGGAGTGTTTCATAGCTGAGTCAGTCATAGGAGCGCCAAGATACTTGGAAGGGAGAACAACAATTGAGAATCCAAGAATATGGGCTATAGAAGCCTGGGTGACAGTGGGGGTATGAAAAAAGAAGTTTTGAGATTTGGCCTTGTTTATCTTTGCGCCAGAGGCCTCCAAAAAGTCCGTCAATAGTGAATTGAATTGTCGAGCTTCCTGGACTGAAGGATGACCAAAAAGCATATTGTCATCCACAAATTGCTAATGAGTGAAGGCTAGAGTGTTAGGAAATGACAAGCCTCTTAGTTTTTGGGAAAACAGAGCAGCTTTAATACTGCGGCCAAGACCTTCCGCCATTAACACAAAGAGGAAGGGGGAAAGAGGGTCCCCCTGTCTAATACCCTGGGAAGGCTGGAAAGATGATGAGGGGATACCATTGATCAAAATAGAGAAAAAAGAGGAGGAGATGAGACTCATGACCCAGCGAATCCAAGTTGGGGAGAAGCCAAAGGCAGATAGGGTCTTTTGAATATACATCCAACTTAAACTGTCAAAGGCTTTCGAGAGGTTGATTTTAAGTAGCATACCTGATTTCTTGGAGTACTTCACGGAGTGGATGATTTCGTGAGTGAGGATTATGCCGTCCATAATTTGCCTGCGTTCTACATATCCTAACTGCTCCGGCGAAATGAGAAGTGGTAGCAGCGATTTGAGTCTTGAAGCTACGATTTTGGAAACTATCTTGTAGATGACGTTGCACATGGCAATGGGCCAAAATTTGTCAGGGGTGTTAGAATGAGCTTCCTTTGGGATAAGGGCTATGAATGTGGCATTCATAGCTGGAAGCATCCACCTCATGGTTCTTGATTCCTCAACAATCTGCCAGACTTCCAATTTAATTAGCTCCCAGAAATTATGGAAAAAGTTGCCTTCTTTCAGTTGATGAACTGCATTTTCCACTTCCTGTAAGTCGACCGGCCTGAGTAAGAGTTGGTTGTGCTCTTCTGTGACGAGTTTGGGGATGTTCTCTGTGATTTTTCCTATAGCTTGCATTCTGTCCACCTGTGGTTCTTGATGAGCTTGCTTAAAGTAGTTGAGAAGTTCGAGCTCGATTTCTTCATGTTTTTCCACTTTTACCCCCTGCTCATTTTGGATGTGAGTAATATTGTTATTCATTCGGCGTTGAATAGTGGAACGGTGAAAAAATTTTGTATTTTTTCCCCTTCCTTTAGCCACTTGATTCTCGATTTTTTCCTCCAGAGCGTTTCTTCTTGTTTGGTCCTCTTTAAGATCTGAGTTTCAAGAGACTTTTCCTGTTCCGAAAGTTCCTCTAATCTTCCCTCTGTGATGATTCGTTGCTGCCATTGTTTAATATCTTGATCTAGAGCAATCTAAGCCTGGAAAATGTTACTAAATGAAGAATGGTTCCATTGTTTTATTTTACTCTTGAGGTGTTTAAGCTTCTGCTGAAATTTGAACATGCTTGTACCATTTGGTGAAGAGAAGTTGATCCATTCTGAATTTACCAAATTGACAAAATCTGGATGTGTCATCCAAAAAGCCTCGAAGCGAAACGGCCTGTGGGTAGCATTGCCTAGTCGAGACCATTGGAGAGAAATTGGCCAATGGTCTGAGCCTGTCAACGGCAGGATTGAAGCTGAAAGGTCTCCCCCTAAGTGGATTGTGTTGTCAGAGATTAGGAATCTGTCCAGGAGAGACGCAATTTGGTGTAAACCAGCTCTTTTGTTATTCTAAGTAAAAAGGCCATTGTTAAATGGCATGTCAATAAGCCAATTGCTTTGAATGTATTCTTTTAGATTGTTATTTTCCTTGTCCACCTTATTCCTTCCTCCTCGCTTTTCTTCCATCTTGGTTATCATGTTGAAGTCACCCCCAGTGATCCAGAGCGGATGAGACCTATTAGTATTGATTGAGGAAAGGATATTCAGAAGTTCTACCTTATGCATAGCTTCCTGGGGAAAATATACATTGGTTATGTGACCATGTATACTGGTTCCTGTAATGTGGAAAGTAGCTTGAAGGAAATGCTTGTTTGCATGAATGTCATTAAGCTTGATGGTGCTTGCATCCCAGATGATTGCCAAGCCTCCTGAGGCGCTAGAAGCATCTACTGCTGCTGCTATACTACACGGCCAGACTTTTGCAGCAATTTGGTCTAGAGAGATGGAGTTGCATTTAGTTTCCTGCAGAAAGAGAATTTAGGGTTTCTCTTGCTTTATCATGCTCTTAATCAGTCTGCATTTCCCAGTGCTATTGAGCCCCCTGATATTCCATGAGATTAGCTTCATGATGGAAGGTTGGAGAGAGAGTTGTAATACTTTGTGAGATTGGAGTACCTGCCTGACTCCACTAGCATTTCTCCAATGCTGATGGTGCGTTGAAGATCCGTTTTCCTCCCTCTCTTTTTGTTATCTTTGATTATGCTTTTCCCATCCCAAAGACCTCCAGTTTGAATACCTAGGGATTTTTGCCTTTAAGCTCCGGAGATAATTACTTCCAGATTCTCCAACTGTCGCTCTAGGATTTTATCATAATTTTTTGTTTTGCATCCCTGCTCTAGACCAAGAATGTCCAAATCCCCAATGTCTATGTTTTCTGGTTATTCTTCCATATGATGTGTGTCACTTATGTCTTCTATTGTTTCTGTTGCCTTGGAAAGGTCAGGTTGTGATTTGTCTACCTCCATTCCTTGCGAGTACCAAGTTGGGACTGTGCGCATAGCCGTGGAGGAAGGATCCGTGGGTAATGGTTCTTTTGGGATTTTTTTGCGATTAGAATGTGCAGGTTGTTTGTTCATCATGGGATCCTTCTCAGATGGGACAAGGGGCTCAAGGTTGTGTACTTCCTGTCGGGCTAGCACTTCAAAACTGTTGCTGGTATAGGGTTTTGATGAACTGGCTTGAGGCTTCTTAGGGATTGTAGCAGGTTTCTTGTGATTTTTCCTATGATTGGCAACTTTAGTGAAGCCAATCAAATCCGACTCCTCAGAGGCAGTGGTATTCGAGGGTTTCTGGTTTAGAGGATAGTCCTGAAACAGGTGACCCAGTGCATGGCATCTCCTGCATCTGAATGGCACATGCTCATAATCAATTAACTGAACCCATTCAACATCGTCATGAAAAATACTTACTGCATCCGGAAGTGCCTTGCTAAGGTGCATATAAACGCAAATGCAGGCGAAGGAGGTATATCTTCGGAGTTTTGTTTCCTCTGCCATTTTGACAAATTCACCAAGACCATTTCCTATGGTTTTTAATGTCTCTTCGTCCCAGTATTCCATTGGGAGTGCGTAGAGACAGATCCAGACTGGTGCCCAGCTGAGATCTTCTTTGTCTGGATTAAAGCATTCCACCCATCCCCTCAAATATAGGCCAGCTGCGTTGAAAAAATAGGGGCCGTCGTCTAGTACTCTGTTTTGGCCCTCTAAGCAATTAAAGATGGCCATGAAGAACCCTTTAGGTCCTAGTTGCAGCTTTATGTGTGCTTTCAGCGTCCACTTCACTGCTATCCAGCCATGTAGCGCTTTCTTTGTTGGCCACATACCTATAAATTTGCCTATCAATACATGATCTCTCATGTACTGGATCTGAGCATTGATTCGATGACTTGGGAGCTCTATTTTTGGGCGTTCAATAATGACCGGTCTACAGGTGTTTGAGGTGACCTGGGGGTTCTCCCTGTCATTCACCTTGGCATCTTGTGGATCTATGTTCTCTTTGTCTCCATTTTGATCAGTTGAACTAGTTCCTTCCTCACGCCTCTGAGGAGAATATTTTGCATTGGGGGAGGCGCAGCGTCCTCCCCCTAGGGGGTATTCATGTTGCTCGCGCTGCTTCTTATCATGTGTTTCCTTTTGTATTGCTGGTGATATGTCAATATTGCAGAAGTCTGCTTAGGTTTGCCGCTGCAGGTTCTGCAGAAACCCTAAGTCGCCATTCCCTCAGACGCCAGCCGCCTCCCTCAACTCTTTAACCATAGTTAAAATACAGAATTCTTTAGAGTATTCTTCTTCATTATCATGTGGCTAGCCCATTTTCCATGAATAATGGGGGATGATGCAGCATCCATGGTGAAAACAGGAAGGTCAAATTTCGAGTGCCATAACTTTTGCATATTAACTTCGATTGAGGTGATTCTTGCATTGTTGGAAATGTCTCTGTGTGTAGAATAGGAAAAAAGGGCATAACACTAAAGCAACAAATTTTTATCCCTAAAATCATCATTTGATGCTTGAAAATTCTCCTGGAAGGTTTTAGACCTCAATTTACTAAATTGGGTCATGCTGGTAAAAATGGTCCTGTGAGTTGATTCCTCCACTTTATGGATGACAACGAATACCATAATCTAATTCAAATCAATAATTCAAGAAGATGCCGTGTTATCCCCAATTATTAACAGAAAATAAGCTAGGCATGTGATCATGATGAAGAAGATTCTAGAAGAGTCATTCTTGTAATTGATCCGAATGGAAAATGGCATCCACCCATGGTATTTATACACCCATGTAATTTACCCATGCTATTGTAAATGACATACACCCATGGTATTGTAAGTAGAATCCACCCTTGGTATTCATCCTCCCATGGTATTTATCCACTCATGAAATTTACCCATGGTATTGTAAGTGACATCCACCCATGGTATTTACCCACCCATGGAATTTACATGTGGTATTGTAGCCAAAAAAGGCTATAAGTAACAAACCACATAAATTTTTTTTATTTATTTATTAAAACATATAATAATTTTAAAGGCTACATTGTGGTGGAAAACCACACAAAATCCTTGTCATCAAAGTCCATTTGCTAGGCCGCACATTGTTAGTATCATAGTTGGTCACAAGCATTACAAGGTATCTCTAGCCTCATCTTCGTTTGTCATGGTTACGGGTCATCCTCAAACCAACACTTCATCAAAATCCTTTTGCTATGTCGCATGTTGTTAGTATCACATTTGGTCCCAAGCATTACATGGTATCTCTTTCCTTGGATATTTTTTCATCATGGTTATGGGTTAGCTGCACAAAACCCTTCTCTTTAGTGGCTCTTCATATTCAACACATGCTTCTCCAAAGGGAACTTCACCCAATGGGGAACATTACTTCTTAAGTATAGAGGAATGATCTGAATGGAAAATGGCATCCATCCACCCATGGTATTCATCCACCCATGGTACTTATCCACCCATGTAATTTACCCATGCTATCGTAAGTGACATCCACCCATGGTTTTCATTCACCTATGGTATTGTAAGTGGCATCCACCCGTGGTATTCATCCTCCCACGGTATTTATCCACTCATGAAATTTACCCATGGTATTATAACTGACATCCACCCATGGTATTCATTCCATGGTATTTACCCACCCATGGAATTTACCTATGGTATTGTAACCAAAAAAAGCTATAAGTAACAAGTCACATTTTGTAAAAGGAGAGTTTTTCCACCACAATGTAGCCTTTACAGTTATTATATGTTTTAATAAAAGAAAAAAGATTTCTTTGTAGTTTTGTTATTGTGTGTTCTCCTCTTTTCTTTTGGCATTTCAATTTTTTAGATCTTTGGGGCCTCCCCCAAAGATTGAGATCAATAACTCTAATTAAGGGTTGAAGGAGTTAAACCTAGTCACCAGTAGGATATCATGTTGTGTTATAATCGAGCCACTAGGTAGAAATGAGGTTCCATTCTATTCAAGTGCATTTTGTTCCATAGCTGAGTAGGGTAGCAGAGAGTGGACATGGAGAGAGAAAACAAAGAGGTTTATGCACTATAGTATCCCACAAGACATAGGTCTCACTTCTTTGTACTTGCATCCATTTTCATTGAGAGAAAATAGAGTGGGGTAGCCTTACCTTCTAGCTAGATTTTCTTGTCAAAGGCTTTCCTAGGTGATATATTGTGCTATTGTGTTTTTTGAGTGGTTATTATATTTTTTCTCTTTTTTCTACATAATTATAATGTTCTTGCATACGCATAAAAAACAATTAACACATCCAAAAATCTAAGGATAAATAAACCTTCATAGTGTAGATTTCAGATTTAGTAGATTTTTTGCGAAGAACCGTCCAATGGAATATCCACGACAATTTAGAAATCAAATATTAACATTTTAAGATGTTTGCTTAGTCCAAAAACTCAAAATATGAAGTTGATTGAATGACCTAAAAGTTCTAAAGATGTGTTTTTACCAATCTACAAGAACAAACTATCTTGTTGGTTCATGATATTTGGCTTGATGGACAAGTACTGTAGAAATTATGGTGTATATTTGCAACCGATCATGAAGTTTTGATCAAAATCACAAGACACAAACCTACTCTACTACTTTGCAAAATTCAATTCACAATTTAGAACATCAATCACAAACATGTAATGAGAAATAATACACATGCACAAAATATTTTTTCTAGGGGAAAGAAATCTGCTAAAAACCCCTTTGCCTGCTTGCATTAATCTGATGAATAGAGATGGAGATGTATTACAATTTCTTTGCTCAATTGAGCACAACCTATAAGTGAATAACCTCTCTCTATGCTCACTGAGAAGCTCTAACCCATAGTTAGTCAATTTTTGCCTCTAGTTGAGTGTATATTTCCTTGTGCAATTCCTTGAGAAATTTGTCCCCTATTATTTAGGAATTTCTCCAAATTGGATTTCACAATTCCCAAGGTTGATCATCTGACTACATGCAACACCTGTACACTCAAGAGTATTCTACAATTGATGTTGCACTGCCTTGGAATCTCCACCACAATTGGGGAATTCAAATTCTCTCAATGAACTAGATATTTTGGGTTGATTGATCAATTAACTGGATGATAACTAAGTTAGACTGAAGTCCCATTGCACAACTGACCTTCCACTAGTTCCTCCAACAGTTAGAACTAGTTTAACTTAAAACAACTTGAAATAACTTACCTTGATTACTAAAAATTAGCAATCACACATGCTTGACTAAAATCTAACTCCTCCAACTTGAATTTGTTGAGTAAACTAGGTGACACAAGCCATGTCACACAAGTTAACTGCATCCAAGTTGTCCGCTAATGTGGAAATTCAAATTTTCTCAATTTGATCAAGGCAAAATCAAATTGAGAATTTCTTGTTGCATTTTTCAATACTCCCTCTCAGCAAGAAAGGGATTATCAACCACCCCTATTTTGTACCCGTGGAACTCAAACTTCCCTCTTGACAATGCCTTTGTAAAAATGTCAGCATCTTGTTCCTCTATCGAAATGTATTATAGCAACATTATCCACCTATGCACATAGTCCTATAAATGGTGATACCAAATATCTATATGCTTGGATTGATCATGAAATACAAGATTCTTAGAGAGCTTGATGCAACTTTGATTATACAATAGATCATAGTTGAATTCATCATCTAACCAAACAGTCCCACAAGTATCTTTGTCATCCAAATTGTTGAACATGTTGCTTGACTTGCAACCATGTATTATGTTTCTATTGAGCTGAACACCACAAATATTTGATTTCTACTGTACTAGGACACTGTTGCGGACCCAACACTGAAAATTCCACTTGATGTACTCTTTCGGTGGGATGGACTCCCTGCCCAATCTACATCTGTGAAGCCACACAACTTCACTCCCTTTGTTCGTCTGTACCATTGTCCAAAATGGTCAGTGCCCCTGAGGTACCATAAAACATTCTTAGTTTCCTTCGAAAATAATTTGGTTGGCCTAATCATAACTTGGCTCAGTTGTTTGACTGCATAGCACATATCTACTCATGTGGTCACAAGATACATTAGTGAACCCACTAGTTGCTGATAAATGGTAGCATCCACTTCCTCACCTGAAGTGGCATCCTCCTTCCTTCAGTTGGTCGCTAGAGGTGTCTCCATGGGTTTGCAAATATCCATGTGGAATCTGTGTAGTATCTCATTTCCATACTTTCCTCGAGACACAAACAATTCCCAATCACCTTGCCACACTTCCAACCTGAGAAAGTAATGCATGAGACCCATGTCCTTCATTTCAAATTCCCTTGCAAGGTCCTCCTTGCAAGATCTGATTAGCATATCATCACTAGTTAAAATTAAATCATCAACATATAAGAAAATAATAAGCAATTTATCTTCTACCAAGTTGTGATAGAGGTTTGCATTCGCTTCACTTTTGGTGAAGGCCAAACCAGTGAGATAACTATCGATCCTAATGTACCAAACTCAGGGTGCTTGTTTGATACTATACAACGCTCGCTTGAGTATACACACATGAGACTCCCAATCAAATGTATCAAAACCTTTTGGTTGATCGATGTACACCTCCTCCTCAATAACCCCATTGATAAATGTTATTTTTATATCCATCTGGTGGATCTTCCACCCCATCTATGTAGCCAGAGAAAGAATTATTCTAATGGATGAGTACCTTGATACAAGAGAAAAGGTATCCTCATAGTTAATTCCCTCAACTTGAAAGTACCCCTTGGCCACAAATTTGGCCTTATACTTCTATATGCTTCTGTTTGTTGCATGCTTAACCTTGAAGATCCATCTCAAACCCACAATTTATTTATCTGTCGGTCTTAGGACCACTTCCCAAACACTATTCTTTACAATGGATTCATATTCCTCCACCATTTCATCAACCCATACAAGTTTCTCTACTACTTCCTCGAAAGAGTATGGCTCAGTCTCTACTAGCTCAGTCATCAGAGCCATGTAGCTAGTGTACTGATCAAGCGACCTTCTATGCCTGCACAAATTTGAAGGAGCTCCCACATTCTCCCTCGCATCCTACATAAGTATATCAACTTCCCTAGCTCTTTTTCTGCCTTCTCTAGATGGTTCTGCTTGAGTGGAAGTCTTCACTCTCTACTCCTCTACTTGTGGATACTCAACAAATTCTGGAGGCTCCTCCTTTGGAGCTAAAATATTCTCTTTTGGTGGGATCTCAAACTCCCTCTCAAGAGAGCACCACATCTCTTTCTCCTCATCAAATTTTACATCCCTTCACACAATTTTCATTATGAGGGATGGAAAGTACACACGATAGTTGTGGGGAGTTTCTATGTAACCCACACATACCCCCAATTCTACTATTGACTCAATCTTATTCCTTGATTATTTGGAGACATGGTAGTATATAGAGGCTCCAAGACTCTTGAAGTGCGACACATCTAGCTTTATCCTTGGGAAAGCCTGCTCCAGTGTAATTATGCCAAAAATATGATGAGGACTCTAGTTATGCAAATAGACTACTGTGTTGCATGCCTCATCCCACAAATGCAGAGGTAAGCCTTGGTCATGTAACATAGCTCTCACAACTCCCACAATGCTAAAATTATTTCTCTCATCCACCCCATTCTATTGTGGGTTGCGGGGTGTTGTCAACTCTCATCGAATGGCTTATTTCACACATAAATTTTTTAATCCATTCAACATGTACTCACCTCCATTATTGCTCCTAAGATCCTTCACCTTCTTGTTGGCTTTTTTCTTAACTAGTGCCTCAAATTCTACGAACTTGGAGAATGTCTCATCCTTCTTCCGCATGAATAAGATCTAGCACTTCTGTGATGTTGCTCAAGTTCTCCTTTAGAGAGGTCAGTGGTTATTTGCTGCATAATCTTCAAGGTGCTATGATGCAAATGGAAAAGTATTTTGTGCCAAATTTCACCAATATCCTGCCCCTACACTTTCTCTATATTGGTGCTTAATGCAACACAGTCTTCCACATCTAGCTTATACAGGTTCTTCACATGAACCCCAATATGCTTCACCTATCCCATGGCTATATGTCTCAAGAATTATTTTCCTTTGCTGAAGATCACATCATAACCATGGTCTTCCAAAATAGCAACATAGATGATATTTTTCTTTAGGCTCAGAATGAACATGAAATCCTTGAGTCTGAGAGGGGATCCTGACTCCCTCTTAAAGGTGACTGTACCAACCCTGGTCACGATGTACCTTCCGTCATCCCCTAGCTCGATGTGCATCTGCAAATCTTTGTCCTCCAGGTCACTGAAAAAACTCTCTACACCCTGTCATGTGGAACGATGCACCTGAGCCCAAGTACCACATGCTCCCCCTTACTGTGTTAGTCATGCATGCGATAATGGTAATGTTAAGCTTGAATTGTGAATTCAAGGCTTCACCTACTGCTCCTCCTGAGGTCTTCTTGCTTGCCTTTTTGTGTGTACACTTCATGACATAGTGCCTGAATTCATGACAATGGAAGCATTTAATTTTTGACAAATCTTTCTTCTTGCCCCCTTGGTTGGATTCTGGTGTGGTTTGAGATTGCTTCCCTTTTCCCTTCTTTCCTTTTCCAACCAATGCAAATTTGTCTTCATCCTCTCCCTTAGATGAATTCTCATTTCTAGTATTTCACCTTATTTCCTCCTGTACCAAATCAGACTATAAGCATTCCCAATTCGGTAATTTCTCCCTCCCATTCACTGAATCTTGGTAGCTATGCCAGCTCTTAGTAAGGCCTAGAAGGGCTAGGCTTACCAAGTCACCATCTGAAACAATAACAATAACTCTTGCAATCTCATCATGAACTTGCTTAGATACTGCTAAATAGTGTCATTCTTCTGCATCTTGATATTTCGAAGTTTATGCTTGAGCGTCAGTTTCCTATGGTTGCTGCTATTTTGGAACAGATCCATCAGTGCCTACCACATTATATAAGGAGTTTCTTTCTTGTCAATATTGGTGATAATGTGGTCCCGTACTCCCTCCTATATTATTCTCCTCATCTTGGCTACATATTTCTTCCATTGGGCTAGGTTATGGGCATAATATTTCGCTGGTTTTGCAAAATCTCTATTGATGTATTCTAGCAATCCATTTTCATCCAATACCACCTCCATGTGATCTTTTCATGCGATGAAATTAGAGTTGCCTTCCAAGGCATACTCTAGCATCAACCCGTTTAAGGTCATCTTATCAGTTGTGAAGAGATCCTGCTACACTGAATTGCAAATTCGATCCTCCTGAGAAACAACTTTAAAATTCCTTCTCTAATGTGAATCCTGCTCTGATACCGTGTATAAATTATGGTGTATATTTGCAACTTCTCATGAAGTTTTAATCAAAATAACAAGACACAAACCTATTCTACTGCTCTATGAAATTCAATTCACAATTTAGAACATCAATAACAAACATGCACACAATATTTTTTCCAAGGGAAAGCAATATGATAAAAACGCCTTTTCCTGCTTGCATTAATATGATGAATAGAGATGTATTACACTTTATTTTCTCAACTAAGCATAATATGCAAGTGAATAACCTACCTCTCTACTCACTAAGAAGCTTTGACCCAAACTTAGTTAATTTTTTCCTCTGCTTGAGCCCCTATTTCCTTTCGCAATTCCTTGATAAATTTGGCCCCTATTATTTAAGAATTTCTCCAAAATGGATTGCGCAATTCCTAAGGTTGATCATTTGACTGCATGCAACATATGTACACTCAAGACTAGTCTACAACCAATGTTACAATGCCTTGGAATCTCCACCATAGCTGGGGAACTCGAATTCTCTGCATGCACTAGCTATTTTGGGTTGATTGATCAGTTAACTTGATGATCACTGTGTTAGACTGAAGTCCCATTGCACAATTGACCTTCCACTAGTTCCTCCAACATTTAGAACTAATTTAACTCGAAATAACTTGAAATAACTAACCTTGATTGCTACAAATTAGCAATCACACATGCTTAACTGAACTCTAACTCCTCCAACTCGAATTTACTAAGTAAACTGGGTGACACAAGCCATGTCACACAAGTTAACTGCATCCAAGTTGTCTGATGATGTGGAAATTTGAAATTTCTCAATTTGATCAAGGAAAAATCAAATTGAGAATTTCTTGCTGCATTTTTTAACAGGTACTGGAAACTCCCTAGAGGTATTTTTCCTTATCCTAATATTTGGTACTATAGATATCTAAGCTTACTATGGGTATGTTGTCATAGGAAATCCAAACCCTAGATTGTACATTAACAATTGTAAAAAATAGAAGAAAAAAATCTAAGTTTTTTGGAAAATTAGCTAGTGTAGGTATCTAACATTTTTATGCTTTTCTCATGTAGGTATAGCTAAGGAAAATTGAGGGAAGCCAATGCAAGTTTCCCCAAGAAGAAGTGCGTTAGCTAGTTTAGGAGCTTTGCTTGTTGGAAACTACTATCGAATCTCTGTCCATTAGTCTCTTGAAACTTGCAACCTAAAACAACAACATAAAAGGAAAAACCAAAGCGAATAATAAAAGAAAATGTAGAAAATGGAGATAAAAATTAAGGAGAAAGAAATATTTTTCCAGTAGGACATAACCCAAGACTTGAATGTGTTTAGATCTCCAGTGGATTCATTAATTTGTTTGATGTTTTCTATAATAAGGGTTATGAAAACAAAAAAAATCTAATGGTTTCTCCTAATCCAACAAGTAAAATGAAACCCTATTGTTTAATAATTACATGTTCAAATGTTTTATTCATAGGTTTGAAGTAAAAGAACATAATTATGAGCTAGGTCATATTTAATGAACTCCAAATAATACCCAAATTAAGGCTTTTTATTACACTTATGGGGGGATCTCCAAGCTAAAATTGTGCTCCTCAACCTCCTCATCGGAGGACTTTTGTTGATTCTATACTTGCAAGCATATCTCTCACTCTCTCTTCAATGGTTTTAAAAATGGATGTGAGAACTCAAGAGTGGTAGAGCTCCCCTAAAGGGTCCTTAA